>JAUPFN010000015.1:19086093-19383593 GCA_036924255.1 Apodemia mormo | reverse complement strand
CTCCACGTTTTGAGGTCCTGGGAACCTTTCATAGATATAAGAAACAGAATATTTATTATGCTCTGTGGAACCTTTTCTGACTATTGCGGTGCGTACATGCGTGCGTGTGTACGTGCTTGCGTGCACGCGTGCGTGCGTGCGTGTTTGTGTGTGTGTGTGTGTGTGTGTGTGTGTGTGTGTGTGTGTGTATGTAAACATCTCATAACTTTTGAACGGCTTGACAGATCGAAACGCTGTTAATGGTATTTGATTGGATTCTGCTCGACTTAGACTTCCTGAAAATTTGAACCAATTCGGTATAGGAGACTTTAAGGAATTTTGAAAACAGCCTCGATAAAATTAATGAAACAGATTTTTTTTATTAAAATTAAAAATGTCAATGCAAACGAAGACACAACCATCATACTTTTGCTCGGTGATAGTGAAAACTTAAAGAAATCGCATATAATCCAATGTATAAACAACTTATTATTAAAAAATGTTAGAAAAACAATACTGTGTGCCTTTCCTTACTCTACATCATACTCAAATTCTACAAACAGACATATTTATTACATTAATCAATTTATTTACAATCTGACTTGTCGTCACAGTGACACATTACAATTTTTTGACACTAACAAATTTATTTCTAACTTTGTTTTGACAAATAAATCAATGTACTTACACAATAAGTACAAAAGTAAAATAGTTAAATTACTGGCTTATAATATTGATATTATTTATGGTAAGTTTAATCTGCTTACAAATTATACAAATTGTACGACGGAGACAGCAACTTTTAGTATTAGTAATTTAGAACAAAATCATGCAAGTTCAGTGCCCTTTCAGGTTACTGACTACAAGTTGCTCAATCCCGATTTAAACTAAACACAACGACAAAGGCAAAATCAAATTTAATTAAGCTTGTTCATCAAAATATACAAGGTTTTGCCGGCAAGGAGTTTGAATTAGAAGTTTTTATGGATAAATTTAAAATTGATTTATTATGTGTAACTGAACATTGGTTGACAGAACAAAGTATTATATTTTCTTTTAATGAGTTTTCATTAGCTAGTATTTTTAAAAGGAAAATAAGCAAAAGAGGTGGATCACTAATTTTGTGTAGAAATAATATAAAATATAGAGAAAGAAAAGATATTGTCGCATTTTCTATTGAAAGAACTATTGAATTATCATGTATTGAATTGACATATTATATTATTGTTTGTGTCTATAGACCCCCTAAGGATAAAAATATGAAAGAAAACTTTGATTTATTTGAATCCGTGATGGAGGATGTCTTAAAACTGCTATGTAAAACCAAGAAACTTTTAATTGTGTGCGGAGATTTTAACATTACCTTACTAGAAAATAATTTATTTTCATCCAAGCTTGTCAATCTGTTTAAATGTTATAACTTAATTTCTATCTTTAATGAACCTACACGTATTACGGCTAACACAGCGACATGCATTGACAATATCTTCTGTAACTGCGATTTGTTTGAAAAGTCTATTATAAACTGTATAAGGTCTGATCACTGTGGCCAAAGCATCAGTTTCCCTAATGTGAAAGAAAAGTGTAACATGGTAATACAAAAAAGAACTATCACTAAATCACGTTTAGAAAAATATAAGAAAAATATCGCAAATACACTTATAAATTTTAATTTTAATGTCTATGACTCTAATTTATATTATGAGCAATTTTTTAATATTTTAAATACAGAATTTCAAAATTGTTTTAAGATTCAAACTTTTCCTATAAAAACACAGGCCAAATTTAGAGACTGGGCAACTCTTGGAATTAGAAAAAGTAGAGATACACTTTATGAGTTATATGCTCAAAAAGCATTTAACCATGACAAAGATTTTATTACCTACGTTAAAAATTATTCCAAGTTATTTAAGAAAGTTTGTATTAGAGCAAAAGCATTACATATTAGATCGACTATTAACAACTCGGTTAACAAACAAAAAACAGTATGGAAAATTATTAATAGAGAAACGGGCAAAATGAAAGCCCGGGAATTCCATTATGAAATTCTTACAAATCGTGGACTCTTAGTCTCAAATGATGATGTTGCCAATGAATTTGATTCTTTTTTCGCTAATATCCCAATCAAAACCACCCAATATTTAAATTCAGACCCAAACTTAACAGAAACTTTTTTTAAAAATAACATGGTGGCCAGTAATTCAACATTCATATTTAGACATGTAAATTCAAATGAAATTACAAAAACCTTTAAATCCTTAAAACTAAAGGGTACTGAAGATATTTGGGGAATGTCAGTAAAGTTTATTGATTCTATCATAAATATTATAGCACCGTACCTTTCTGATCTATTTAATAATTGTATAGATGAAGGAATTTTTCCCGACATAATGAAGATCAGTAAAGTCATTCCTCTTTTTAAATCAGGAGATAGAACAAATCAAAATAATTATAGACCTGTATCAATATTACCTGTCTTAAGCAAGATCTTTGAAAAAATTCTATATAATCAGATGGTTGCCTATTTTAGTATAAATAAATTGTTTCATACTCAGCAATATGGCTTTACTAAAGGGCGATCAACGACTGATGCAGCAATAGACCTAATAACTCGAATACCAAAAGCGTGGGAAGAATCGTATAATGCTATTGGTATTTTTTGTGACTTGTCAAAAGCCTTTGACTGCGTTAATCATGAAACTTTACTGACTAAGCTAAAATATTACGGGATTAATCATAAAGCCTTACAATTAATAAAATCTTATTTAAGTTCAAGAACACAAAAGGTTCAAATAAATGGGACCCAATTTAAGGTGCAAATATAACAATGGGTGTTCCGCAAGGCTCAATTTTGGGACCATTTCTGTTTTTAGTTTATATTAACGATTTACCACTAATAGTAAAAAACATAAGTGACATTATCTTATTTGCAGATGACACATCTTTAATTTTTAATATCAGCAGACGTAATCCAGACCTACAAACAATAAATAATGCTCTTTCACTAATTTTAGACTGGTTCAATGCAAACAATTTAGCTATAAATACAAAAAAAACTAAATGTATCCAATTTGTTTTACCGAACGTAAAACCCATTCAAGATGTTATTAAATTTAAAAATGAAACTTTAGAATATGTCGACAATACAGTGTTTTTAGGTCTTACAATAGACTCTAAATTGCAATGGGGTCCTCATATCACAAATTTAGCCAAAAGACTTAGTTCAGCCGTCTATGCAGTGAGAAAAATAAGACAACTGACTGATATTCAAACGGCAAGACTCACTTATTTTAGTAACTTCCATAGTATTCTTTCATACGGAATTTTATTATGGGGGCACGGAGCTGATGTAGAAACTGTATTTATTTTACAAAAGAGGGCTATACGGGCTATTTATAATATGAATAGTAGAGAATCTCTCAGAGAACATTTTAAGAAAATTAATATCATGACAGTACCTAGCTTGTACATTTATGAAAATATAATGCACGTTCGCAAAAATATTCACTTATTTGAAAAAAATAAAGATCGACATAACATTAACACTAGAAATAAGAATAAAATATCCGTACAAAAATTTAGACTAGCCAAATCTACTAAATGTTTTATCGGTTGCAGTGTAAATATATATAATAAGATTCCTGACGAGATTTTGGAGTTGTCTGAAAAAAAGTTTAAAGTGCACATAAAAAACGTTCTTTGCAAAAAAGCATATTATGACATAAATGAATATTTCAACGATACCAATGTTTGGTTAACATAATTCATTGTTTGCTTAATTTTACTTTATTTTGATATTAAAGTTTCGAGTTATTTTACTTCTACGTAAAATTTATGCATTCATATTTTAAATGATAATTATTGACTTATATTACGTTTTAGTAATTTGACATATTTTTCTTAATTGATATTATGATTGACATTATTTACAGTAATTATTTTAATATATAGCTCTTTATTTGTCCGTTTTTAAATTGTTATTTTGATTAAAATGTATAATGTACATTTATATTTATTGATAATTGTACTGTGACTGATAGTTACCTAAGCTTTTATGTATATTTGTTTTTAAGATTGACGTTCGAAAAATGTATCATAGAAATATTTTGAATAAAAGCTTATTCTATTCTATTCTATTCTACAGATTTTTTTTAATATTATTTCCAGATTAATACTACACTACTACAAAACCTAATCAGCTCTTTTCCTCAAAAAACTGCGTCCAATGCATAAATTGCATCGAAATCGGTTTATCCGTTCGGGAGTTTACGTTGACGAAAAATTTCTAAAAAAGTGTTTTTTCGACATAACTTCGAAATTTTTAAACTACTTAATCGTTTTTTTAATTTTCTATGATATTTTAGTAGTAAGAAAACTATGTCAAATGCCGTTTCAAGAATTAAAATCGAATCAAGTTTTCAAAAGTTACTGCTTTTCTAATATTAAAATTACGTTGTTTACAGCAAACTCACTTCATATTTTTAAAATAACTTACAGGCTATTATACCGATTTATTTAAAAATCTAGTCAGCTGTTATAATTAAAAAACTTCGTCAAATACCGTAAATTGGAATAAAGTCGGTTGATTCGTTAGAAAAGTTCTGAAAAAAGATTTTATTTTTACATTTCTTCGACATTTTTAAACTATCGATTTTGAAGCTCATAAAACAATTTAGAGCTCAAAAATTGCATTGAACGCCATTCGAAAGATCAAAATGTTTTCGAACATTAAATTACTAAGTATCATTTTTACAAACTAGATTTTTGAACACTTCGAACTCAAAATCTATGCTGAGGTGTAGTTTTTGCTTGTTTAAGCTTAAAATGCTCAATTTGGCGGGAAGTATCAGGGATAGCCTAGGTCACCTAGCTTACAAATTTTGTTTAGGGTAGCTCATCTACATGTAAAGTGGAGATGTTAATTTTTTCTCGTGTAGTGTGGGATACTGTTGAACAGGTTTTCAAAAAATATTGTAGATTTGTGAAATTAATTTTTCAATTAGGGACTCGTTTCTGAAATATTAAGCTTAAAAGTGTTAATTTTTGTTAGAGTCAAGAGTCCCCTCACCCTCCCTTCCCTCTGTCACCTTAACGGTTTTTTTGCGGTGAAAAAAATTCACGGTAGTAAATAAAATAAAGGAAAAGCGCCTTAAAACGATTTACAAGTATTTTTTGAGTAATAGTAGACCAGCTTTCAGCATATCTTCACACCAGATCCCTTACGGGGTAGGCAGAGAGAACCGAGTGCCATACATCACGATCCTTGCAGGCTTGTCTCGCTTCCGCCACATTCATCACTCTCTTCATACACACACGCCGGTTGCGAAGACTCTTGACACCACCTTCGGACAGTACTCGATCAATCTGATCGTGGTATGTCAGTCTTGGTCTTCGCCGGTACCTACATCCTTCCACATTCGTATTGTATATCTGTTTTATTAACCTTTCATCAACCATTCTTTCTACTTGTCCAAACCCATTGGTTTGCTTCATTAAGCATGCCCTCTCTCTCTCTCGCTTCCACATTACGAACCCGGTCCGCGAGTGTCACACCATATATTTTTCTTAGCGACCTCATCTCGACCGCGTTGATTCTACTTTCATGCCCTTTCTGACATACCTAACTCTCACTTCCATACAATAGCGTTGGAATAAGCACATGATTATGCAGGGCTAGACGGGCACCCTGACTTAAAATTGTGCTATTAAGTAATCTTCCTAACGCTCCCTTCACTCTGTTCTCTGCACACACTCTTCTTTCAACATCAGTGGTGTACCTTTGATCCCTGCACATCCGAGATATACAAACTCATCCACTTGTTCCAGCACTACATCATCGACCACAACTCTTACATCCGTTCTGGTTGCTTATCTTTCAAACACTAAAACTTAGTTTTCTTCGCATTCAAATGTAAGCTCATACTCTTACAATCCTCATTCATAACTGAGACCAGTGTTTGCAACTCAGATGGAGTTGAGCCTAGAAGTACAGCGTCATCTGCATAAAGCAGGCAGTTCACCACTAGATCACTCATGCGCGTTCCCACATTCAATGACCTCAATCTTTGGAGACACTTATCCAGATATAGAATATACAGACGAGCTGACAACAGACAACCCTGCTTGACGCCGATATTGACATCGAACCAGGGCAATATGTTGCCGTCCACCCGCACACATGCTTTGCAATCCCAGTACATGGAATGCAAAGCACGCAGCAGACGCCCATCTATCCCATAACTGGGTAAAACGTCCCAAGGTTTCTTTCGCACAACTCTATCAAACGCTTTCTCTAATTCCACAAAACTGCAGAAAACCTTCTGGCCGACAGCCAGACGCTTCCCTACGATGTTGCGGAGTGAGAAAACTTGATCCATACATCCTTTTCCAGATCTGAAACCCCCTTGTGCCTTCCACAACATTCCCTCGGACTTCCCTTGCATTCTCCTTTCAATGATCTTACCATACACCTTCGATGCCAAGCTGATCAAACTGCTGGCCCTATAGCTATTGCAGTCTATACGTACACCCTTGCCTTTATACAAGGGCACGATGACCGCGCGCCGCCTGTCTTCGGGTACTCTACCGGTCCTCCAACATGTATTGCAGAGGACCCAAAAAGAGTCCCAGACGGCAGGACCACCGTATTTGATCATCTCAACAGTCACTAGTAATGTCCTGGCATGCTTCCATCGTCTCTGAATCACTTAGTTTTTTCCAATATTTTCTAAATTACCCCCCAAACGTGGCCCTTACGTTCATTAGTTCATTATGTTACACGTCTGTATTTAGGTCACCTCCTTACATATATGTATCAAATTTTTACTTAATCGGTTTAGTAGTTTTGGAAAAATCCTATAGGGGTCCTAAAATTTTTAATTAGGATTAAAACTTTTCTTGTACTGCATTAGTTTTAGCTCCGTTTGTTACCGATATCCATTAGTAGATTGCTTTCCACCAGGTGGCCCACTTGCTCTTATGTCATCAAAGCCTATAAAAATTGGCCCGTTCTCATCTCATGTCTCAACTTGGTAGAAGGTTGCCGACCACTGCCCTGGACTAACGAACAAGGTTTTTTGGTTTTAATAAAATTACTTTTTTTTAAGAAACTACACATATAATCACAAGAATCAAGCAATAGTCATCAGTTGGTAAAATGAGGCGATGGGTATTACCCCACATCTCGCCAATGGACAAATAGGCGAACCATAGTGAACCGGAAAATCTATTAAATTACGGTTCACTCTGCCGACCGCGCAAAAGAATTTTTATTATTAATCATTTAATCATTTATTAATTGTCTCAAATATTGTAACAAAGGTGTTCATATTTTTTGTAAGTTGTGTCAAATATTTGGCCTTAATTGGCATGCAATATTTAGGGTAAGCAGGGGTAATGACGTGCAATGGGTAATGGCGTGCACCTCTGTATCTCCGTAAAAACGGCACGTAGCAACACGAGTGTCATGGGAGGGGCGCGGGGGAAGTGCCTCAAATAGGCAATGATTCAAACTGACAGTGAAGCGCGTTTCTTTGTTTGGGGTTGCATCGATGTAATTTTTTGGTTATTTGTTTTTGTCGGTAAGTCCAAGATTCGAATGTTTATTTAATTATTAATTTTACTTTTCTAAAACCACCGTTTGGGGTTATACCGCTCACCTGAGCGCCATTACCCCTTAGTAACTTTATTTGTTATTGTTCTAGATATGCCAAGAAATCGTCTAAGGACCACCGCTAAAGCGGCTTGGACCGAAGCAGACCTTAAAGCAGCTAAAACTGCGATTGAAGGAGGTTCGTTCAAAAGGAAAGCGGCAAAAAAATTTAACATATCATTTACTACTTTGAGAGATCGACTAAAAAATAACAACTTGAGCAACCCAAAGCTAGGTCGCAAGCCCATTTTTACCCACCAACAAGAAAATGAAATTGCAGAACAAGTTAAGCTGTTGGGTTCGCTATACTATGGCGTCACAGTCACAGATTTGCGTAAACTTGTATATAAATATGCTGAGCTCAACAATATCAAAAACAATTTTGATCAAAGCAGTAAAACAGCTGGATTGGATTAGGTACACGCCTTTATAAGACGCAATTCTTCAGTTACCGTACGTAAAGCTGAAGCAACAAGCTTAAATAGAATTTCTGCTTTTAATAAAGAAGAAATAAGGCATTTTTATGATAAACTTGGCGACTTAATGGAAAAATATAAATTTATTCCTAATAATATATATAATTGTGACGAAACTGGTATCACCACGGTAACAGACCCGGGAAAAGTGCTCGCCGAAAAAGGACAAAGAAGAGTAGGATCAGTTACAAGCGGTGAACGAGGAACCAAATTACCGTTATGTGTGCTATGAGTGCAGCTGGCAACTTTATACCGCCTATGTTTATTTTTGCCAGACAGAGAATGACACCTTTATTAGAAAAAGATGGACCAATTGGTGCAATATACACCAACTCTAAAAATGGCTGGTTCAATGAAGACCTATTTGTCACTTGGCTCAAACATTTTGCTGCATTTGCTAAACCTACCCAAGAATCACCTGTGTTGTTAATTCTAGACAATCACAGCAGTCACATTTCCCTTCAAGCTTATAGCTTTTGCAAGGAGAATCACATTACCATGCTTTTCATTCCACCACACAGCTCCCACAGAACGCAGCCGCTGGATGTGTCTTTTTATGGGCCGTTGAAAGCTACTTATCGCAATGAATGCAACAGGCACATGAAGACACATTTAATGTCTAAAATAACTCCATACGACGTTGCAGGTCTTTTCAATAAAGCTTACACACAAGTTGCTAATATTAGTAAAGCAGAATCTGGATTTCGAGCCACAGGAATTTTCCCATTGAACCCAAATGTTTTCACTGATCAAGACTTTCTGGCAGCGTCATTGATGGTACAAGAATCGGAACAAATTGCTGAAAACCAAGACCCAAACGTTCAGAATTTTGAAGATGTTCAATCTGTTGATATGACAATCATTTCGGGACATGCATCTCCATCACCAGGACCATCAAATAAAGACAAATACTCTGAATCTATTTCAGCAGGTCCTAGTAACAAAAAACTTGTTGATAACCAAAGAACTACGGTATCCTTTGCTTCTATAGCAACAACACCCACTATTGCACCATCTTCCAAGACAGCTCAAAGAAAAGGAAAACAACATGCTACTATATTAACTGCGACTTCTGTGAAAACTATTTTAGAGGATAAAGAAAAGAAAAAACTGAGAAAACTCAAGAAGACTGAAAAAGATGATAGATCAAAACCAAAGAAAGGTGTCAAAGAAAAGAAGAACAAAAAATAAAGCAAAAATCGTACAAGAGAAAAATTTTACAAGAAAGTTCTTCAGAGACTGAAGATGAAGAACAGCTTTGCGATGATGACAGTGATGACGAAATGCATGTGGACGACGAAAATTATAACAAATGTATTATCTGCGAAGAATTTGGAAAAAATAAGGAGCTATGGTATCGCTGGACCATCTGTGTGTGCAATGTGGGCTCAAGCTATATGTTCAGGGTGGGATTCGCCGGATGAATATATGTGTGATTTATGTGTTCACTAATCTGTTTTACTTCTGATTTTATTATTATTTTATATTATGTTATAATAATTTTAGTTAATTTAATTTTGAAGAGTTTACTATATTTGTCAAATTGAAATATACTAATATTAAGTACAATTGAGGGTAATCGATACTAGTTTGTGATTGTAGACTTAACTTTTATTGTACATAAGGTCGATCTTATTAATATTTTGTTTAATTAAAATGTGTCTTACCAATTATATTCCTAAACAAAATGTGTGAGCGTTGTTACCCCGTCCCCCGAGCGGCATTACCCAAAGTCGAGGGGAATAACGCTCAAACATGTTTTTTTTAATGTTTTCCTACTAGTAGTAGGTTATAGATTTATGCTTTTGTTGTCGAATTGTATGTTACTCGATAGTTAAAGACTTTGATATTTTTCTCAATTTTGATTTATATTTAATAATTTAAAAAATAAACCATGTTTCCTTAAGTGAACGCCATTACCCCTGCTTACCCTACAAAATATCGTTGTAATGGCCATACAAAATTCTTTAATTATATGTTATCATTCAATAAAATATCCAGTACAAAGATTTCAATTTCAATTATATATAATCAACTATATCGACGTTTATCTTACACACAATTTCACACTCAGAATACTGTAGTTTATAGTTTGAAGTCTAAGAAGCAAATGCGGCTGACATAGCAACATTGACCGCACGAATAGTAGGTAGATTTATATTTTAATCGAGATATTACGATAACGTTTCTATTGGTCGGTAGAGCTACGCCAGCGCCCTCTATAAACCGTATTTTAATCACTAAACACACGTTGTCACAATTCATAATGTTTTGACATTTCACGTTTAATTCTATTAGTAACGTATAGATGGCGCTGTCAGAGCCAGGGGCGACAACATATAAATTACTTTATATTTAATTTTATTGTTAATTATTTGAATCGCACGCATAATATGAAAGACATTGCAATTATTTTTTCCTAATTCCTAAAATTTATTTAATTAAATTAATTTAATCTATATTAATATTACAGTTTTGACATCAAAATAACCGTTTATACAATCAACTAATTAAATTAATAAAATTATTACAATAATGAAAAACGGACAGGACATCACAACTAGTTTTATCTAGAGTCCTAAATTTTATTTAATGAATTTATTTTATACTATATTATTATTACATTTTTGACCAACAAGTAACCATATATACTAGCAAAAAGCAGAGCTTTGTAAGGGCTCGCAAAGTTATCTAGTAATATTGTTAAAAAAAATATTTATGAGAATTACATCTTTTAATTTATGGACTTTATTTATAATTATCTAACCTAAAAAACTCAGCGTATTTTCACCTAAACATTACATTCGCATCAAAGGCCCGCGTCGTCAGGCTTTGGACTAGGAATATTTGGTTTTTGTTTGTTGGTATTTTCAAAATAGGTATTAAAAATGAAGGTAGATCTTATAAAAAAACACATTTTTAACATTTTGCTGAAATAATTGTTTTTTCTAAAATCAGGAAGTTCCTGGTTTTACGTCGATTTACGAAATCAAAATCAAAAAATGTTTTATTTAAATAAACCTTCAAAATTTTTGGACTTAATATTGGACTTAACGCAGGCATGAAGAATTGACGGTAGACACTCAGCGAATACATTTTTCGAATTTTTCTCTTAGAGAAACCCTCGGAGTTCGATTCCAGAGTCAGGCAAATGAAAAATGTATTTTTTCAGTTTTCTGATAAAAACAACTTTGCCCGGGATTGGAAAAGTGCCCTACTGGTGATAGGTTGGCCACCTATCACATTGTGAGACTTAAGTATCTTCGGCTAACCGTGGATGCACACGTTGTATCCTCTGCCTACTTCTCCGGGGATACGGGCATGAATATACCTTTTTTTAACTTTTTACCCTCGGGCTAAGATTGGGAATTGATCTCAATACAATATAAATCAATTAATACATCTGTACTGTTTCTCAATAACCATATTGTGAAACTCTCTAACGCTCTATTTACTCTGTTCCCCAAAAACATCCCTGCTCTAGACCTAAATTCTCCTTTCAATGATTTTATCATACACCTTCGATGCCAAACTGATCAAACTGATGGCCCTATAGCTATTGCAGTTTATTCTTGAACCTCGCCTTTATACGAGGGCACGATGACCGCGCGCCGCCAGTCAAATATGAAAAAACAATTCATGAAGTAGGTAGTCTCTTAATAAGTTCAAAAATTCTAATACAAAATGTATCTTCTATCAATTTAAACTCGTTAATTTAATAAGAGATGGCGTTAGTAGTAATAAGATTCTAATACAAATTGTACCTTATATTTTTTTATTTTTATAAATGTATTTTTATGGTAAATAACAAATCTAGACATGAATATAAACTACCAGGTCGAAGCTCAAACCTAAAAAATGCGATACTTTTTCTATAAAATGTACCACAAAAGTGCATAGATCGTGGCCTAGTGTAGGGCTCGCTGCGCTCGCCCTAATCATCAATTAATAACAATAAAATTCTTATTTTCTAAATAAATTTACTGATCAATTTCTAATAACTAAAGATAATCAATCAATTTATTATCTAATAATATTTTAAGAAGCTTGGCACCTTCGAATAATTTAAAAATTACTGCCCATAAAGGTTAGCTTGATAAAAGATATGACCAAAAAATTATACTATATGTTATGTACATTAACAAAAAAACAGATATTAGAGACAAATGTTATAAATTGTTAAAAAATTAATTAAGGCTATAGTAGGCTTTTGCACTAAGTATTTATCATAATTTATATTATTTATCATAATTCTATCATCTTCCATATTCAAATCGATAGTTCCAGAAATACGCAACAAAATGTACATCCATAAAGATTCTAAGATACATACATAGCTGTGGCTGCTTGGGCATACATGTTAATCTTCTCATGTTTACTTTAGTAAGTCTAGTTATACTTCAGATATCTATACTCTACTTTGTTGATATTATGTATGTAATAAGCGGCGTAATTCGGTAAACACAAGTAACTAGAAACACAAAAGCCTTAACTAATGGTGTAATATTGAGACTAGAGATAATTTCAATAGCCGATAATGATAATAACATGTTTGTTTATGTAATTTTCTTTTTTAAGTTGATTTTATATTTCGATTTAGACCACAAAACAGTGGTAATACATTCTAATTCTAAGGAGGTTCTCAGTTAAGGCGAGTTACCGAGACAACCGGAAAAAAACTGGTTTGTGTCATCACATTTTTATGTCTTGACTGTTAAATAACGATTTTACCAAAATTACACGATGTACCTGAAGATATTATCTAAGGAATTTACTAACTCATTACATGATAGAATGTACTTTACTCGATCATATGAAACTCCGAAAATAATATATTCCGCTAAAAAATCTCTAAAACGAGTAATTTGTTTATAATATTCCTAATTTTCACATGGTGATATTTAGTTTTAAATACAAAAAAGAATGTACTAAATTTTGGTTTTCAGCCATTTATCCGAAAACTAAACCGTTTCCCAGCGGTTTCAGAACATACCGCGCCGCCCACTTTCTATAGTATTGGCTAGCCTTAATCGGAATCATCTTTACATACGTTCAAAGAGATTTGCCACGAACTGCAGCAAATTGCCTCTAGCGGCTCTAGCGTTGATCCGGGTTCATCAAAAGTACACTGTTGTCTCTTTCTATCTGGAGACCCATCTCGACGTATATAAATAAGGACATGTCAAAAATGTAACATTTTTTTATTACATATATGGCTTTAAATTGTCCAAACGCTCATATTTATATAAGATTTGTTTTTCATTTTATGTATTTCGCTACTTATACAAATCGAATAAGAGAACAAGTGTAATAATCACAAACAATAGGTGTCGTAGATGCGAATATCCATACTTATCGTTCGGTACGGGGCCGGGTTTCAAAATGCGCGTGTTAAAATTTAAATATCAACAACCAAAAATATTTTTAATATTTTTGGGTGGTGATCCTGGGTTGTTTAAGGTATGGTACTTATTGAAAATGAAATAAGTTGTTGTTTTTCATAAAACATTTATATTTTATGAATTTATCGAATTATGTTTTACGTTTTTTTTTTTGTTTTCATCGTATAAAGAGGTATCTCCGACTTGGCTGATATCAGTTTTTTCGGGAAAATATTAAAAAAATGAAATTATTAAATACTATTATGAACTCCCTTAATCTAATAACTTATTGCAGAAAAAAATTGTTTATAATTATGCATAGAATTATTTCAAGAGAGACTTGAACCTTAATTACGCTCTCCTGTAAACCTTAGTTTTTGACATGTCCCCACTCCCCAGTGACATATTATTAGTAAGTCAATGCATGTTCCTTTATACGTAGGGACCGTCGATCTGCTTGTTTGCTATCTTATGAAATACTAGCTTTTACCCGCGAGTTCATTCGCTTGATCCAAAATCATTAATTCCTTTTGCTCACTTAGGTAAGAAGTAGCCATTGTCCTGTTCTGAGGAATTTATACTCCTCTAGTCTTACCGTTCCAGAGATTATCCCATGTAAACAGAATTACAGACAGACAGAAATTAAAAAAAATGGTTGTTTAGTTATTAGTATAGTAAAAATAACACACAACATTTGAAAAAACCTATTTTTTTTGGAATCATAGACAGACACTTCAATTTTATTTATACATGTATAGATATAAAAAGCAAAAGAGCAGTTAATTCTCCTGATCGATGACCATAAACTTGTTAATTTTGCGTTGCTATCCGTATGGTGAAGGTTTTATGCCATACTAGCAGCAGCGTTCAGCACACTGCATTATAAAAGCTTTTGGCGAATCCCGGGAGATCACCTAACTTTTTCAGGATAAAATGTAGCCTGTGTGCTATTCCAGGTTATCATCTACCTGTGTGCCAAATTTCATTCAAATCGGTTTAATGGTTTTTGCGTGATTGAGTAACAAACATCCATCTAAACATCCATCCAAACATCCAAACTTTCGCATTTATAATATTAATATAGATATAGATTCATATAGATGCATAATAGTAGGGGAGCCCAAGATGCTAAATGGCTAGTTATTCGAGTGTCGAAGGGACCTATTGGATTTTGTAGATTAAATTATAGGAAAAATAAAAGGTTATAATATAATGTTTTTCATTTCAACGGTGGGGAAAAATCTAAAGATAAAAAAAATGTTTTAAAAAAAAACAGTGACATGTAAACACTGAAGCGCATTAGATTAGGTATGGTAGGTTAATTGCCAGCTAAAATTTACAAAATCTGACGATTCAAGTGTAGCGTAAGGGAGTGAGAGGGTCACAAAGTTGCAAAGAAAATGTTGTCTTGACATTCTCGAGCGCAACTGAATTTTCTTTTATTATGGGGGAAATTATGTAAGAATTACGAAAAATGTATAATCAGACAATTTCCACAAGTCTAAGTTATCTTAATTTTGTTTTTTTTTTCTACCATAGTTAACCTCCTCTATAGAAAAGGCTTATGTTTGGTGAAGAGTCTTAATAGTATGCGAGGTACCCCCTCCTATGTTAATCTGACGCGCTCGATTAAATACCAAAATCCCCTCTAGATGAGCCCCTACTATAAGTTTGGGACCTGAAATATGACAACGACAAGCAAGAATAGGTAAGTCAGTCGTACCTAATCCGGGCGAGACGTTACAGAACTCTATTAACTAAGAGTTCAGAAAATTTTATTTTTAGTGTTTGTTTTATTGCAGCAACGGAAATACATCATCAGTATTTCAACTGCACATATATGAGAGATAGATATATTCATGAGATACAGTCTAGTGATAAACCCGAAAAAAAATACACAAAATAAGCAATGTGTAATGCGCCTCATACCACGCAAAAGAAAATGTCCAGTTCATAAGGTCTGTAGGCACGACAAGCCCGGGTAATGTACGCTTTCCATTGCAAGTCGTAAAAATAAAAAAAATGTATAGGTAGGTATTTTTCATGTCCCACAAAAAAAATGAATTGCCGTCGGGAATAGAACGTGGAAATGGCATGTTATTGAATCTTCACTACGCTGCTCCATACACGCAATATAAATGCGAAAGTCTGTTACGTTTTTATGGCTTAACTGCTAAACCAATTTTTAAGAAATTTGTCGTGGAAATAATTAAAGATTCGGAGTCAAACATATCTATACTATACTAGCTGACCCGGCAAACGTTGTTCTGCCTTTTTAACTACTCTTATTTTTTTTTCTATATTTTCTTATCTTTTAAGCCTTCTCTGGCCTTCAACAGTTAATGCAAAATCAAAATTAGCCAAATCGTTTCAGCCGTTCTCGAGTTTTAGCGAGACTAACGAACAGCAATCAATTTTTATATATATATAGATATCCTACTACAAGGCGGTAGAATTCCGCAACGTCTCGCCCTGGGATTTAATACCACCACCTTACCTATTCCACCGCAAGAGCGTCAATGATTGTCATTGTCGTATTCCGGTTTGGAGGGTAAGGTAACCGGTAGACTTGTAAATATGGTTACCATTTTTAAGTCTACCCGCCACACAGATAACAACGCACCATTAACATCTTTGGTGTCTATAGACGATAGTTTCTCTTTCCATTACGAGAGCCATTTGTTTGTTTGCTAGCTTATAATTGTAACAATCGCCATAGTAACAAACATAATGAGTCATTGATAATACGTCAATGTAATACAAACAGCTATCAAAACGTCATTGTAATGCAAAATATAAAAGAGTAATACACTGTATAAAAGGCCGCACCTCGCTTCGAAAAGGGTCAGTCGTTGTGTTCTTTTCTTTGTGGTAACTATGCCCGATTATATTACGAAAATAATGTAAATAAGATATGAGTGATTCCTACATTGTAAAATTGATTATGAATATAATTATGAATATAAGTGACTTCAGTGGTTTAGTTTAAAGAAATACTGCACAATTTTGAAGACGAATTATCAAACGTAATATAAAAATAAACGAATTATAAACGTAATTATAACGAACGAATTATACCGAACGAAACGAAAAACGAATTATAAAAAAGAATTATAAACGTAAAATATATCTATTTTTTTTTCAAAAATTGAAAGAAAAAAGAACCAAAAGTGCTGAAATAGGGGATGGAGGAGGGAAGGAAAGAGATGGCGATATGTTAATCTATTAGCGGGCGAAACTGCGCAAGTTAGCTAGTAGTTAATATAAGGGGAACGAAGATAGTAGTCCCATAACAAAGGAAATCACACCGGAAATAGTTTTAAACGATCTAAAAAACAAATCTTAATATCACGGGAAGTACATCGTCAGTGCCACTCGAGCACCGAGAAACTATATATATATATATATATATATATATATATATATATATATATATTATAAATGTGAAAGTTGTATACACAGGTACATGATACTAATTTAAAAAAGTTATATAAAATTAAAATCATGAAATATAAGATATAAGAGAATGCCACATTATATATTATTGTTAAATAATATTTGATAATTCACTTTCAATTACATTTTATTCAGATATCGATATGAGAGAATGTCACATTTTATGGTCCCGTAAAATTTATTAAAACTCACCGAACAAAAAAGAAGACCCCAGCGGCACAATTATCCACCCACATCCACTACACTTTAACCCACGTCGACACCAAGCACAAAAGCACACAATTTATGTACTCAACGCACGTTTCTTCGAAACCGAAACATCTTCAGGAGAAGCGAACACTATCTCACTTAACTCAAGTGTAAGTTTTATTTTACCCATATATTAATCCGGCGTCTTTCTTTTCGGTGCCGTCGCGGATAATAATAGCAAGATTATTTAATTTTACCTTTTAAATTAAATATAGCCTTAAAATAAATTCATAGTAGATATTAATTACCAACAAACGATTTTTTAAAGTAAATTTTGTTTTTTTTTTATAAAAGAGAGAATTTGATTAGTTTTATAAATAAACTAATGACCATTTAATAATTATAGTAAAATCTATACAGGGTTACTTTTAAAGGTCCGGCCAAATTTTTAGAGGTTGTTCAGAATCGATAAAATGTTCAATTTATGTAAAAAAAAAACTTTTATCCGACAAAATAAAACAAAACGCATAGACATAATTTTAATTATGCTAAAATATTATAGTACCTTTAATATTTTAAATTAAAAAGTGATCGGGGAAAATGTACTTATAGCGTCAGATTACATTTTATACTTACTTATAATCGTATTTTACTAAGTGTAAAATGACACACATTACAGAGTTCATTCTCAAGATTCGGTGCATCCAATTCATGAATTTTGTGAGATATTTTTAAACAAATATTTTTATATTATCTTTTAATAATTTTATAATAATAATTAAATCGCTCTTTCAATTCAATATTTAGTCAATATTTAGCGCACACGGGCGCTACACGAGCTAGAGCCGCCCCTGAGGGCCTAATAACTAAATTTAGTATTTAGTATGTATATGTGTATCACGTATGTGTTTGAGTTTATAGTCAGAATAGAGTTTGGTCTCTAAAACCCCATATAGTAACAAACATACACACATAGACTAATAAACACATTACCGCTCTTTGCGCCGCACAGTGGAGTAAAAAATAATAAGTGCGGTCCGTCCTTATTTAATTTTCTCCTATGAAGACTTATTTATTTACTTTATCATAATTTATTGAAAATTGTGTTTGTGAAAATGTTATTTTCGTATTCTCTATCCAAATTCTAAGAATAAACGACATGTTTGTCATTCGATGTTCAGATATTATTTATTATATTCAATAGGTTAAGACGTAGTAATGAGGCTTCCTCCTGTGTAAGGGCTTTATGATCTAGTACCTTTTCAATGACAGGTTAGCGAACTAGAGGTTAAACCTTTACTATGTTATTTTATACCTATTTTCGGTATCTATGAATAATTATTTGTTACTAGCTGTTGGAAAAAAAGAAACGATATCTATGGTTGACGGTCTGCGCGGCTTTTCATTCCACGTGCTCTATATTTACAAGAAATTCAAATTAACTAACAATCAGAGACCAAT
Source organism: Apodemia mormo (assembly GCA_036924255.1). Classification (NCBI taxonomy): domain Eukaryota; kingdom Metazoa; phylum Arthropoda; class Insecta; order Lepidoptera; family Riodinidae; genus Apodemia; species Apodemia mormo. Next base: position 19,365,000 of record JAUPFN010000015.1, on the reverse strand, counting down.
TAAGAAAAAGTAAAGGTTTTCGAGACGCTTTGCGCGTGACTTCGGTCCACGTGCTCTTCGAATATTAGTGGAATTGGAAATTCAATTAACCAGTTATATGTACCGACATATCTAAGAATATAGAATACAAATTAATGATCATTAAAGTTGTTCATGCCTATAAATAATTCATCTAATCATCCGAACACAGACGCCCTTCTCCCAACAACTTTCCTTTGCTTAGTCGGATAAAAAAGCAAACTGTTGTGGTCTAAAATATTCTTTGCAGTATTAATTACATTTGTTGTACCTCTGCCTACCCCTTCGGGGATACGGGCGTGAAGATACTTTTATTACTTTTCAAATGAAACCGGTTTGGGCCACATCAGTTGGTTGGTTTCAAAGTGTATAACGGACATTGGTATAAACATTTTTGTATTTTTTATGTGTATACTTATTTCGGAATGTCTAAATTACTGATAACCAAAATTAATTTTACAGTTTCAACGACTTGCGCTGCATTGCTTAAAGGCCAGCAATGTACTCAGCCAGAATCAATCATTTTCAAACCTATTCGTAAAAGGAAAACGGGTAAAAATGAAATATGTAATAAAAAAGAAAGTATTTACAATTGAAAATCTATGGCAGCTTCACTTTATACACAAGCTACCGCGTTGGTCCGAGCCTCATTTAAAAAAGATCATTTACCATTCTGCCAGGTATTTAGTAAGAGGCTCTATGAGTCAATAATAGCGTTGCTACTAGGTGACAGATTTCTCGTTGTCTCGCCCGGGTCTGGTATATATTATTAAAATCAACTTTCAAATGATATATATCAGCCAAAACTACTTCTGACTGATTCAGACAATCAAAGGTCCTTTTGACTAGCTTTTTTGTTGGGCAAAACTAGTTTTGACTCACGAATCAAATGATATGCCTTACCTAATATTCCTTGCAATTCAATAACGACAACTAAATTATCTACCAACATTTTGTAAAAGATTGTGTATTATAAGTCACATTTCACCCGAGCGAACCCAAGTTTTCATCTAGTGATATAAAAAAGCGGCGTCCTAATCCTAAAGCCTAAATGCATAAAATTCATTTCCTCGGATAAAGTGTCTTAAGCAAAGAGTATGCATGCAATCACTACGTTTTCTGTGTAAAATCTGAACATTACTTAAAGTTCTGACTACATAATGAACAAGACAGTGAAGTTTTTCGAGTCTACTAAAACAATTTTTACTTAGTATGTATTTACATACTTTCAGGCGCCATATTGTTTAGTAGATTCGAAAAACTAAGTAAATGTTTGTTCAACTTAGGTTACTAGGTGTTAGAGTACTGCAGCGTCTCACCTGGGTATGATACCACTGCCTCACCTATTCCTGTCGCAACAGCATCAATGCTAGTCACTATCATATTCCAGTGTGGAGGGTAACTAGCCCGTGAAGTATTAAATACCTTCTATAGTCTGGTAGCCAGGAAACTTATGTATCGGCATTACTACCCCGCCACATTGATAGCAACGCACCATTAACATATTTGACATTTAATGTCTTTAGACGATGGTCGTCTCTTTTTTTGAGGAGACTCTATTTGCTACCCTCTGATAAAAACAACTCTTGTACTCTTCTATTATTTATTGATCGGAATGTTATGAAAAGTATTTGAATTAATAAGACAAAGAGTTTTTAAGTCTAAACATAGAAAAAATAAGAGGTTGCCAAAACATAGGGACTATAAAAACATTCAATGCTTGTGACATTTTTTTTTAATTTTATTTATTTATTTTATAACAAAAATAAACAGAACACCTTAAAAAAAAGCTTAAATTACCATTTTTGTGAGAAACGGTGCCTGAAGTAGGTTCAAAAAGAACCTGCGACAGATATTGAATACAAAAAGTACCTTCACATATTGAATACAAAAAAATTAAATAAAATGTAGGAAAACAAGCTAAACTTGAACGTATAGTGTGGAATTCGAACGTTTATATGTTTATAACTTTGACACAATGACATTTTACTAATATAACATAATATAAAATAAACAGGTCATACTCATACGCCTACATTTCCAGCGCGAGCGTAAATGTTACTTTAGCTACTTATGACAAGTGACGTGCGAGTCTAAATAAAAATCAGGCAATGCCTTGCTTTCATGATCCCAATTTAGAATGCGAACAAGGCATCTTTACTTTTTTTACATCATTGCTTTGACACCTTTTATTTGGTGCTTATGATAAGTCTGTGGCCGCCGGCAATTATTCTAAAAATGTCTGACTCGTCTAAAGTGCCTGTAAAGGTTTGTTTGAATAAAACATTTTTGAGTTTTGCGTTTGTGTATAATCGATGGTTGTCTCTTAGAAGGCGGTGCGGCGGCTTGTTAGTTATCTTATCTTTTAAAAAAGATACTAACAGTCAATGTGTTAAAAATTGTGTGTGACATTGATAGTGTAGAATATTATGAAAAGTGCAGAATGAGTTTTAGAGGTGATTGAGTGCTGTATTATGTATTGTATAAGTGTTAAAAATATACCATCGCGCGTTCACAGTTAAAACTATCCTGGCATTTTAACGTAATCTTGTAACAAATAAGCACATCGCACCTCCGCTCAAATAGTGTAACAATTCAAAAAATCGTAAAAATCACTTTTTGTACCATTCGTATCGTATTTGCCATAGTTTTATCTCGAATGGTGATCTACTACTGTTTTCAATGATTTGATACTATAACGGCGCTAGTGTCGTTAGTGGCGTTGGCCTGAAAAGCAAAAAAATTAACAGGAGCAACTTTAAACCTCTTAACTCGAGAACCGTTTTTTTTTTTTGACTTGTGGCACTATTTGATCGGATGTGCGACACATATGTACAAACTTTTGCATTTTGCAACCAAGCAAAGGGCTTTCCTAAAAGAAAGGGACGACCATCGTCTATAGACAACAAAGATGACAATAGTGCGTTCTATCAAGACGAGGTGATAATGCCACTTACATAAATTTAACTGCTACCTTACCCCTCAAACCGGAACACGGCAATGACAAGCACTGACGCTATTGCGGCAGGAATAGGTAAGGCGGTGGTACCAAATATCTGTACGAGACATTGCGCAACTCTACCACCTAGTAACCTAAGTATCTAAAGAATGTATTTATAAATGTTTGTTTAACCTTTGTAAGTTATATAATATTTTCAGGCGTAAATTGTTTTAGTAAATTCGATAAACTTCGCTGTCTTGTTCACTTGTAGTCTATGTTCAGATTTAACACAAAAAACGTAGCGATTGTACCTACTCTTTGTTTTAGACATTTTATCCCAGGAAATGCATGACTATTTATATTGGTAACATTTATTGTATTAATAAACTTTCTTTATAAAAGTATCGAAGACTAACAGCATATTATGTACTGGTAAATCAGCTATGGCAAAGGTAAAGGTTCGTGTGTAATTTATCCAGTGATATTTATATTTTAGACCCTGCCGCTTGAAAAGGTCTTAAATTTGCTTAAATTTGACGTGTGTAGTCGTATGTAACACAAACATAACACTGCTAATTTACATCTTTACATTATGTATATGTGTGTTATGAGTCTATGTGTGCTAACTTTTACTTTAAATAAAAAAGTCAATATTATACATTTTTTAGTCCAAGGTAGCAAACAAACAGGCTGTTTTACTGATCACAAAAAAATTTGCCTATAGATACGACCAATCTGATTTTTTTATATATCATAAGATAGCAAACAAGCAGATGGGTTTCCTGATAGAAAGTCAACCACCGCCTAGAGACACCAAAGATGTTAATGGTGCGTTGCTATCTTGTGGCGAGGTCCACAGTAGTGCGTGCGCACAGTTAGATGACAATAGTGCATTCTATCTAGACGAGGTGATAATGCCACTTACATAAGTTTACCGGCTACCTTACCCTCCAAACCGGAACACGACAGCGACAAGCACTGACGTCAGTGCAGCAGGAATAGGTAAGGCGGTGGTACCAGAGCCGGGAGAGACAGTGCAGAACTCTACCACCTAGTAAATCTGAATCGATATTTTATTATTCGCCTGTCAAATATGCCGCACACGTAAATTTACTGGTCATATGTGGAAATTTTAAGAATTAGTACCATCGTAATTACTAGATAGTAGAAGTTTCGTTACATCCTTGCCGGGTTTGATATCACCGTATATGAAGTGGTTTTTGAAGGTAAGCCAGTCAGTAAACATAATATGTATGGTCACCATCTCGCTACGTGAACGGCAACTAAAATTAATCTTAAAATCAATCTCCTGGTGTAAGGTCGTCTGTTTATAACAGGAGAGCTAGAGTCGAGATCATGGTCAAGAGTTATTAACGCTTCGAGTCAAAATCCTGTATTGTATCCACTTATCATCAAGATACTGCCCTTACGGCCTGGCCCCGGGAAATAAGCGCACGGCGAAGCGTCTGGCGTCTAAAAAAATGCATGAGAAAATATGCCACGTATTTAGTAGTATTTACTGGACGAAGCAGCAAAGCAACGCGGTCACACAGTGATCAGATTGCCACCCTATCATTGTCAATATAAAGCCATAGAGCTGATACGGGCATAAATCAAAGGTCAATAAAAAAAACTTTTTTCTTGATTAATAGTATTATTTTAACAATCACTTATTTCATTTACAGGAAACGCAGCACGTACCAATAGATACATCTCCTTCCTTCACCGCAAACGAAATTCTCCGTTTATTGGAAGAAACTTGCGGTCAAGCGACCGCTGAAAACTGGGCGAATGTACATAGTACGACACGTCGTAGAAGCAATATTATCTGACTGGATGCGCGACGTCCACTTTGACAAATTTCGAGATGATGACACAAGCTCCGACGACTCTGGTGATGATGATCTTGGCTATGCTCCTCTTCCTTAAAAAAAAAACTGTTTAAAAGATAAAACTATTTTATTTTTCGACCTTAATTTTTACATACAGGGTTATTTTTGGACCTCCCGTCAAATTTAAATAGGTGGTTCAGACCATGAAACTAAACAACTTTTCCAAAGAAACATGGGTCTAAAGTGAAAAAAAAAATCGTCCCTCCCTTAGAAAACTTCTCGATCACGTGATCGATTTCGTATGGAAGGTCTGAATTTTTTTTTCACTTTTCGACCTGTGTTTAAGAAAATTGTTTACTTTCATGGTCTGAACAGCATATTTAAATTAGGCGGGCAAAAATAACCCTGTAATATTAAATAGGTACTTATTATGAATATTGACCCACCGTCACTTATGTACCCAATGTTTTATATGTCTAGTGCAATAAAGAATTTCACACATAATACACCCACACCATCTCGTCACAGTTACAAGTATTTTAAAACGTTATTTTTTGGACTACTAGATATTTTCTGTTTCCCATCACTAGCCTGTCTGTCAATAAGATCAAGCTATCTTGTACAGGGTATAGCTGTGCACGCTACTTTGTCCACGTGGAAAAATATTTAAAAGACAGACAATCCGGGGTTTACCCGCATATTTCCCGTTCCCGTGGGATTTCCAGGATAAAAACTCTCCTATGTCCTTTCTCAGGTCTTAATATGATCACCTATTTTGGAAGGACTATATATATATATATATATATATATATATATATATATATATATATACATATATATATATATATATATATATATATATATATATATATATATATATATATATATATATATATATATATATGTATGTATATATATATATATATATATATGTATGTATGTATATATATATATATACATATATATGTATGTATATATATATATATATATATATATATATATATACACTAGCGGCCCGCCCCGGCTTCGCACGGAAAAAAATGATTAAAATCGATCCAGTAGTTTTGATGTATTCATTACTACCCGTGGCCCGCACGCGTTAAATTTGGAGTAAAATAATTCCCCTTTCCATGTACCATGAAGATTTCCTGCTATCTTTGAAATATCTAAATTTATATAGGTACTACATTTTTAGTTTTTACATTTTTACCTATTTCTCTTATTTTTACAATTAATATATTACATAATGTCTTTATATACAACGTTAACAGCTTTCTTGCCATTAGACAATACGAACATGTTTTCTTTAGAGATTACTCTTGAAAGAGCAATATATAGTTGGTCATGTGAAAAACAGTCAACGCTGAAATCTGAAGGTCTGCAACGTTGAAGGTTTGACCTGTGGTTTGACCCTGCGATTTATTAAGGCGAGGCATCGGAGCAAACGGGAAAAAATGTGTAAATGGTTGACCCTACGGGCCATCTCTGAAACTTTTCACTAAATTAAAGTATTTTAAGCTCAAAAGAGCTTTTGTTAAAAATGGCAGTATTATTAATTTTTTAAAAGCTGTATATTTGAAAACGATGATGGCAATCAACTCAATTTTTAAGATCTAAAATATTGTTTTAGCTAAAAAATAGGTTGAAAAATTTCGATGCTATGTCAAAAAACATTTTATTTTTACTTTTCTTCATTGATAAATCCCAAACCAATTGACATATTTTGATTAAATTAACGGTATTTGACGCAGTTTTTAAAGAACAAAAGCTGATAATATTTAAGTCAATCAATAAATTAACTTGAAAATTATTTAAAAAAAATTAAGTAAGTTTGCTAAAAACAACGTAATTTTAATATTGGAAAAGCTATAAGTTTTCTGAGAATAAGATTCGATTTTGATTTTTGAAACGGCATTTGACGTAGTTTTTTTAGTCATAAAATATCGTAGAACACCAAAAAAAGATTGGTTGAAAAATTTCGAAGCTACGTCAAAAAACACTTTTTTCAAAATTTTTGTCAACGATTACTCCCAATCGGATAAACCAATTTTGATGTATTTTATGTATTAGACGTAGTTTTTTGAGGAATAGAGCTGATTAGTTTTTGTACTCAATCGGTACATAAATCTGGAAGTTATATAAAAGAATACTGTTTCGTCAAAAGTTTTTTTGGTGGTTTTTTTTAAATTTCTCAAAATCTCCTAGACCGAATCGGTTCAAATTTTCAAGAAATCTAAGCTGAGCGGAATCCAATCGAATGCCATCAACCGCGTTGCGATCGGTCTAGCCGTTAAAAATTTATGAGATGTTTACATACACACATATATACACACCCACACACACACACGCACACACACACACACACACACACACACACAAATACATACATACAAACATACTGACGTCATCGTGAAAATAGTCGGAAAAGATTCCTAGGACCTCAAAACATGGACATCTGATGAAAACTCGATTTTCAAAAATCGAGGTAAAATCAGTAACTTCCTTATCTACATACGTAGTGGGAAGTTAAAAAATCACGTTTTTTACGTTAATTGTTAGATAACAATTTTACACAAATAATACCTGAAAATATTATCTAAGGAATGTGCTAACTCATATGATAGAATGTACCTACTTTACTTGATCATATAAAATTCCGAAAACAGCCTAAAATGTTCTCTAAAATAAATAATTTGTTAATACTATTTCTAATCTTCGACATGATTTTTATATGGTGATATTTAGTTTAAAAAAAAGGATGTACTAAATTTTGGTTTTCAGCTGCAGTCCTATATTTATTTATCCGAAAATTAACAGAACATACCGCGCGCGCACCGCCACAGGCCCGTAAATCCGGAACCGCTATGCCCCTGCATTTTAAATCTGTAATATCTTCGAAAATATTCATTTAAATTACATGCTGTGAACGGCCATATTGATCTATATTAAATCAACAATATATTTAAGGTATTTAATTGGATAAGGATTAGTGCTATATTGCTTAAAATTGCTTCGAAAAAAAGCCGTTATTTCTCGTAAAAAGTAAATGACAAAAAAATGCTATTGTGGCTTATCCATAAGAGATAGACATATACCATCGCGGAGTTTTCTGTAGACCTTTTCAAGGTGTACAAATACTTAGTATATTATTTTGATAAATCTCGTAGGGTTTAGCCTGCGTTTGCAATGTAATCGGAAAAAAATTGCAGTATTTCTCTATAATATATTGAATGTTATTATACTTATAAACCTTCCTCTTGAATCACTCTATGTATTAAAAAAAAACCGCATCATAATCCGTTGCGTAGTTTTAAAGATTTAAGCATACACAGGGACATAGGGACAGACAGAGAAAGCGACTTTGTTTTATAGTATGTAATAATGATATATATATATATATATATATATATATATATATATATATATATATATATATATATATATATATATATATATATCAGACAATCTGACATTGTGAAAATAGTCGGAAGCTATCTGGGACCTCAAAACATGAAGAACTGAAAAAAAATCGATTTTCAAAATTGAACTTTAGCAGGAAGTTAAAGTTATTTAATTATTATTTAATTAAATTAAAGTTACTCCACCGGTGCAGTCAGTCAACCCAATTAGTAGTAGTTTCAGGTAGTGCCATCTTGCAATAGCAGCTGAATAGGCCGGCACGCCCGGGGAGATACCACTCTCTCACTTAACACCGACGTGAAGCAACAGCTTTGCTGTTGTGTTTCGTTCGGTTTGTGAGAGTCCCGGAGGCCACCCCCCCCCCCCCCCCCCCAGCAGTCATAAAAGCGCGTTTTAAAGGAATTTTACCCCAGGGGGGTACCACTTGCGCTAGCGGTGGAGAATCCCCCTCTGGGCATCCGTGCTCTGGATTCCTTAAGCAGCCAGATCACGGAAGCTCAGGCTACCCCGCGTATTCTGGGGGGGGGGGGCAAAATTGCGCTCATTCAAAAACCTGTCCGGGGCTAACCGCTCCCCCTCCGCTGAGATCGTGATCCTGGACGATTTTAATGCCCATCACGCCGAATGGCTATGCTCTCGTACTACAGATCATGCGGGGAGGTCTGTTAACGATTTTGCCTTGGCGTATGGTCTAACACAACTAGTAACTTCGCCTACGCGTGTTCCAGATGTGGACGACCATACGCCTTCACTGTTGGACCTTCTGCTGACCTCTCATCCGGATGACTACCAGGTATCTGTGGACGTCCCACTTGGTACGTCAGACCACTGCCTGATCCGGAGCAAAGTGCCGGTTACGCACCTATCACGGCCTCCTTTTGCAGGCCGTCGTCGCGATTGGTACTATAGGTCAGCAGATTGGGACGGGATGCGGACTTTTTTTGCGTCCTACCCATGGGGGCGGATGTGCTTCAAGCTGGATGATCCGAATGTCGTTGCTGACTCTATCGCTGATGTGGTGCTGCAGGGCATGGAACTTTTCATTCCATTTTCTGCGGTGCCAGTTGGTGGCGGGTCTCAGCCTTGGTTTGGTCGCTCCTGTAAAACGGCTTCACGCCGAAAGCGGGAGTGCTACCGGGCTTGGGCTGCTGCGTCGGCATCTCGTGATGTAAAAACCAGCACATTACGAAAGGAGTACAATTCTGCCTCTGGGTTCTTCAAAAGAGCTATCGCCAAGGCAAAATCGGAACATATTGGCAGAATTGATGAGAAATTAGTTCGCCTTCCTTCAGGAACTCGTGCGTTCTGGTCTCTCGCCAAGGCTGTCATAGGGAATTTCTCACAGCCCTCTCTTCCATCTTTGCACCGAGACGATGACTCTCTGACCCATACCGCAAAGGAGAAGGCCGATCTTCTGTGCTCGTTCTTTGCGGCCAACTCGACTCTGGACGACCAAGGGAATGCACTGCCTACCATCCCGCGGTGCGATAGTTCTATGCCGGAACTAAGATTCCTGCAATCTTCTGTACGTAAAGCACTTTTATCCTTGGACGTCCACAAGTCTAGTGGGCCGGATGGCATCCCTTCTATTGTGCTTAAAGTGTGCGCTCCGGAGTTAGCGCCAGTATTAACGCGCCTGTTTCGACTCTCCTACTCACTCAGCGTGGTACCAAAATCATGGAAGACAGCTCTAGTGCATCCTATTCCCGAAAAAGGAGATAGCTCTAGCCCGTCCAATTACCGGCCCATAGCCATAACCTCCTTGTTCTCCAAAACTATGGAAACCATCATCAACTGTGAGCTCCTGAAGTATTTAAAAGAGCACCAGCTGATTAGTGACCGTCAGTACGGTTTCCGTCGCGGCCGCTCAGCTGGTGATCTGCTAGTATATTTGACACATCGATGGGCGGAGGCAGTTGAGTCCAAGGGGGAGGCATTGGCTGTAAGTTTGGACATAGCTAAGGCCTTTGATCGGGTATGGCACAAAGCGCTTCTCGCAAAGCTGCCTTCCTACGGGCTTCCTGAGAAATTGTGCAAGTGGATAACCAGTTTTTTGGCTGATCGGAGCATCAAGGTCGTAGTCGACGGTGCATGCTCCGACCTTAAACCCGTCAACGCTGGTGTTCCCCAAGGCTGCGTGCTATCACCGACCCTTTTTCTTCTGCATATCAATGATATGTTGCGAGTTAGTAACATACATTGCTATGCAGATGATAGTACTGGTGCTGCTACATACTCTGGCCATAGCGGTATTTCTCGGGAACTCGTCGAAGAGAGCCGAAAGAAGCTTGTGTCTGAAGTCGAGAATCGACTTACTGATGTCTCGGAATGGGGTCGTCAAAACTTGGTCACATTTAACCCCAAAAAGACACAGCTTTGCGCGTTCACCGCAAAAAAGACACCCCTTGTCATATCACCTCGATTTGAGGATACTCTCCTAACAGCCTCAGCCTGTGTCGGAATCCTGGGAGTCGACATATCGAATACCGTTCAATTTCGCGGTCATCTGGAAGGCAAGATGAAACTAGCCTCCAAAAAGCTCGGTGTGCTCAGCAGAGCGAGGCAGTATTTCTTGCCGGCCCATCGTCTCCAACTTTATAAGGCGCAAATTCGGCCTCACATGGAGTACTGCTCTCATCTCTGGGCCGGAGCTCCCCAGTACCAGCTTCTTCCACTTGACCGCATTCAATGTAGAGCGGTTCGAATCGTTGACGATCAGGCTATTACGAAACGGCTTGACTCTTTGGCATTACGCAGAGATGTAAGCTCACTCTGCATCTTTTATCGTATCTATCATGGAGAGTGTTCCGACGAGTTGTTTGGATTAATTCCTGCTGCTAACTTCCACCATCGGACATCGCGTCAAAATTTGAAATTCCACCCACACCATCTTGATGTCTGGAAATCCACAACCGTGCGGTTCTCCCGGCACTTTTTGCCTCGCACCACTCTTTTGTGGAATCAATTACCGGCGGGGGTTTTTCCGAACTAATACGACATGGGGATCTTCAAGAAAAGAGCGTACTCATTTTTAAAAGGGCGGCAACGCAACTGCAAGGCCTTTGGTATTGCAGATGTCCATGGGCGACGGTGATCACTCAACATCAGGTGCACCTCCTGCTCGCTTGCACCCTCTTCCATAAAAAAAAGGAAGTCAAAAATTTGATGAAAATTTAACTGAAATATAATTCATGTCAGAACCTAGAACCTAGTGTAGCGAATAATTATATAATTTGCAATCAAAATATATCACATGACACGTGACTTCAGGACTCTTAGTAATATGTTGCAGAGTCACGTGAGTTTAGAATCTAACAATATTAGAACCTGATTAATATGATTCGATAATGACTCGGAAACTTAGGGGCTGCATATCGATAATTTAGTAGGTTGGTAATTAAGTGATTCACGTGACTGATATTAAATAATGGAGATATATATGGGTTCTATCAAGTTTAGTCTAAATCTCATTAATGTCAGCGAAACGAAACTTGTTTATATGTAGACAAAAATATAAATTTCTTTTTAAAATTAGTGACCTTTAGATGACCAACTAGGGGGTACTTGGTCCGGGCTCCTGTGAAGAATAGACCTACTGCCATTCTGCCAGGCAGATTGTAAGAGGCGACCGATCGGCTATACTTGTCACCACCATTGTGTCTACGTCTCCCCCGGATATAATATGGTACCACTGCCTTACCTATTCCCCCCGCAATAGCGTCGATGCTTGTCACTGTTGTGTTCTGGTTGTAGGGTAAGGTAGTCGATAAACTTATGCATGTGGCATTGCTATCCCGCCACACGGATAGCAACGCACCATTTACATATTTGGTGTCTGTACGCGATGGTATACCCATCTGCTTGTTTGCTATCTAATGATACAAAAATAAATTTGAGTTAATTTTTTCATAAGATATTAAGTGAAAATCTGACTTCTGGGCCCCCTTTGAAGAATAGATCAACTGTCATTTTACCAGGCAGTCCGTAAAGGGTGAACTGTTGGTCAAACGTGTCGCTGTCTTTGTAAAACTCTTGGCCAATACTACTAGGAGATAGACTTCCGCGGTATCTCACCTGGGTTTGGTGCCACCACTTAACTTACTCCTGCTGCAATAGCGTCAGTGCTTGTCACTGTCGTGTTCTGACTTATAGGGTAACTGGTAAATTTATTCATATGACATAACCATCCCACCACACGAATAACGTTGCGCCAATAACATATTTAGTGTCTCTAGCCAACGGTTGCCTGTTTCCGTCACGAGAGCCGTTGCTCTGCTTGTTCACTATTCTAATATGTACATCCTGGGGTGTAGTGGGTTAATAGCATCTATCTCTGGCAGCCAACTTTCTTTGTGGAAGTGACAGAGATGTGTTAAATTTGTTGTTAGCCCATAAACTCTCGCCAGTGGCTCCAAGTAACTGTAATGCGTGCAGCGGCCAAACCCCGGTAAACCGTCTTGGCTCATGGACTAAACCTGGACGAGGGGCTTGTCACTCCGGTGAACAAGTTTATGCGGCTCCCTCCCGCAAAACGCATGAAGTCTGATTCGGCGAGAAAGGCAACCCAACGCAGATATGCAAGAGGATTTGGCAGACTCGGCGATTCAGCAAGGCAAGGTGGATGGCCTAGGGCGGCGGTAAGGGCCGTATAGTTACCGTCGGCCAGACACAGCATCTAGACTCTCTTCCTGTCGTAGCGGTTTTCCATTCCACTGAAACGAAGAGGGGGAAGACGAGTGCGTGCGCCTGTGTTTGCGCGAACACTTGCGAACCAAAATATACCCTACTTACATGACCGCTTCCGTAAAATAGACTCCGATTAACGCAAGTCCTGTGGCGATGGGATGAAGTAGAGAGGTCTGGCGTGATGCAAGCTAGGCTTTGTCTGATTCCTGTACATAAGCGGTCCTGGGTGTGTGAGTACACGCCGTGGTTGTTTTCGCACTGCAAATTTGGAGCGACAGTGTGGATTCGGCAGCACCCGGGATGACAAAGCAGCCCAAATTAGGGAGGCACCGCTTTCCTCGCTCAGCCGAGGAGGGGGCTAGAAAAGGTGCCCCAAAAAAATGCTCGTCCCTGCATAGTAGGTGGTAGTAACCGCGGCTGCCACCGCATCAATTTCATTCGTGGTTGAAGGTACAAAAATAATAATAATGTTAAACCACCTAACATGAACTTTGGCGCGTAGAACGTGCGAGCGCTTATTGATCGAGATGGCAACGCCTATCCAGAACGCAAAACCGCCGTAGTAGCTCGGTAACTTGGTCGCTATAACGTAGATGTGGCTGCGCTTAGCGAAACGCATCTTGCTGATGAAAGGGAGCTAGTGGAAGATGGAGGTGATTACACTTTCTTTTGGAAGGGTACCGCTTCCTCTGAGTCTCGACTTCTGGTGTAGGGTTTGCCATCAAAAATCACTTAGTAAAACGACTAGAGAAGTACCCTGTACATATCTCGGACCGCGTGACCACATTGCACCTTCGCCTGGACCAAGATAACTTCCTTAATATCATCAGTGTCTATGTTCCCACGCTAGACAAATCTGATGATATTAAGGACAAATTTCACGAAAAATTATCTCGATGTCTGGCCCGATGATAAATGCCCAAGAGCAGGTTTTATTGCTGGGCGATTTAAAGCCAGAGTTGGACGGGACTATGAGGCTTGGCCTGGAGTTCTGGGAAGACACGGAGTAGGCAATATAAACCCCAATGGTCAGTTGCTAATCAATCTTTGTGCTCAATACAAACTGGTGATATCGAACACTATGTTCAGACTTGCCGCCAAGTACAAGACAACGTGGATGCACCCAAGATTTAAACACTGGCATTTGATTGACTATGCTATCGTTCAGCAACGAGATATCGGTCAAGTTCAGGTCACCCGTATTATGCGGGGTGCGCGCTGTTGGACTGGCCATCGTCTGATAGTCACTAAGCTTCGGCTCCGTCTCCATCAACCACGTAGAACCTCAATTAGAAAGCCCTTAGGACGCACCTTAGACGTGGACAGGCTAAAGGATCTCGAGATTAGGGAGAAATATGCTGAAACCTTGCCTGCCACGTCTGCCTATCCAAGTAACAATATATATATATATATATATATATATATATATATATATATATATATATATATATATATATATATATATATATATATATATATATATATATATGTATATATATATATTCTTGATTGATGTAGGCTTTTACTATATGGTAATATAGTAAAAGCCTACATCAATCAAGAATATTGTTACTTTCTACTGGTAATTTTTTTAAATACACACAAACAAAGCACAAACATAAGTTTTTCTGTATTCGCGTGAAAATTTAAGTTATTTCTTGAAGCATCTCTCTAGTCGTTAGTATTTTTAGCTTTGTGTGATGTAGTATCCGAGAGGAGTCAAGATCACTCTGTCCTGACATAGCGTGACATTAAACAACTTGGTTTGTATTGCGAAATCCAGTTATTTATAACGACCCTCCACATACCTGGCTGCGTGATTATTTTTTTATAAATGCCAAAGGGCAATGCATTTTGATGGAAAAATAGTTTAAACGCAGTAAAACTGCAACACCCGATTTCCAATCTTCTGTATCTCTATAACCTTAGATCAGATTTGTACCAAATTTTATAGAACCAAATAGGAATTATGATTTCCCAAATATAAAGATTTTCTTCAAATTGGTTAATAAATAAGCTCTGATGTAACAAACATAAAAAATAAAGCTGAAATGAGAACTTTCTTTTTGAGAAATCAGTTAAAAATGAGTCTACAGCGTGTAATTTTTTGACATAAAACCAAATACAGTTTTTAAAACTCTCCATACATTTGGTATTAGTCAAATGTTTCTATACCGAGCTTTTGATAAGTACAGACTACAGTGAAACCTTCTCTGTTTGTGACAAAAAAGTCTGGCCGCCCACGTAATGTTCGTACTGTTATATCCGAGAATAGTATAAAGATGTGCCACCCCATCAACTGACGCTGCCGCGTCAGCATTATCTAGTTCTAACATGAGGAACCCTACCAGATCCTCAGTTCAGTTCTTACTCAATCTTCAATCGGGTCGGTTGCCATCCAAAATCCATTTTACAAGTTTGTATCATTTTTATTGTGAAAGTTATATCTTGGTGCAAATAAATATTAAAGTGTTAAAATTAAAATTACTTTTTTAAAACCCAAACACAAAGCCCTCTCGTAACAATGGTGGCAGCGAAAAGGATTTAAAAATCGTGAAATCCGCGGAAAACGCCTCAAAATATTCATAAATAAAAAGAAAGAAAGAAAGAAAAAGATTACCGTTGAAATACATAATATATAAAATTAAATTTAACATAAACTTCGTAAAAGTGTTGGTGAAATAAGTGTATAGCTGTAACTTTGTAAAAGTGTTAGTGACATACAAGGCCTATATCCTATTACCTGGAAAAAGAAAAACCTGAGCCGTCCTTGTCTTCAACTCCGTCATTTGTCGTCAAAAAAAAAAAACTACTAAACCCTGAAAATCCTGAAACGACTGAAAAACTGATTCCTATCTGGTGCTCATTACATCCTTGGCAGCAACATAATACTAGAAGATATCTCTCGCCGTAGGTGCAATGTTCCGGTTTGAATTTAGCATTACTCTCGCCGTGTTCCTGTAAGTTAAAAACCTTTTATTCTGTATACTGTGAGTTCTAGTGAGTGAAAAACCTATAAACTTTGCGATCCCGTCGACAATTCCATCTGAAAACATCGTCATTATATTATAATTAGACATAAGATAAACATTTAAAATTTCATTTATCATATATCATTGTGTTACATTTTGTTATTATATTCAACTGTTCAAGCTAGTCATAACATACCGTAGCTTATCGCATCGACAAGACCACCCGATATTATAAACAATATCTGCGAGTGGCCGTCTATTACACCGTACAACTTCTTTTCACAATATATTTTATTTAATACAAAATGTCTATTAAGGAATCAACAAATCAAAATTGAACTTGTCCCAATCGGGACACTCTTCAAATTCATAAAACCATTTGACGGAACCAGGGAGAAATTAAACCCTTTCTTAACAAATTGTAATAATGCAATTAATTTAGCATCTGACAGTCAAAGGGGTATCTTATTTAAATTTATACTGTCGCAGCTCGAGGGCAAGGCTGAAGCGGCTTGCTTCATAAAAGAATTTGAAAACTGGGAACAATTAAGCGACTTTCTCAAAACACAATTCGGGGAAAAGAAACATTACGCTCATCTTTTAACCGACTTACAAGAATGCAAACAAAACAATACCGAGGCAGTTAACCAATTCGCCTTACGAATTGAGACTTGTTTGTCGAAACTATTGACAGAAATTACTTTATCGAATAGGAGGAAATCAGAATTAGTTGGTCGCACAGCTGCTATGGAAGACCTAGCGCTGCACACATTTTTGTTAGGCCTTAAGCCGGAGCTATCAAATTTAGTAAGGTCCAAGAATCCCGGTAACCTAAACGAAGCAATCAATTTAGCAGTGTCCGAGGAGAAAATCCTAAATTTATTCCAAAAACGAAATCCTTACCATTCAATACAACATCGCCCACCTTTAAGGCCTCAACAGCCTTTTAGGCCTCCCGCCAATAACTCCTCTCCAAGATTCCAAACACCGAGACCATACGACCAGTATTTCAAAAGTTCATTCTGTCGCTACTGCAAGGGCCAAGGACACACAATCGAAAATTGCATGAAGCGCCAATTTAACAACAACAGGTTCCCGCCGAATCCTCAATATCAAAGGCGAAAAGAACCTGATTTTTCTAAGCCTGGGCCTTCAAGAGTCAATTATGTTACTAACGGAAACGATTTCGATAACCACCCTGAACCACAATCATATGACGACGGTAATCAACACGATAAAGATGATCATTTAAACGCATAGGGGGCTCACGGAGGTGTCACGTGAGACCCACAAATCGACAACCTGCTATACCTGTAAATTATAACGGCACCTTCTCCACGACAAAAAAAACTTCTAAATCCAGGGACCACACGGGTAACCAGCCCCAAACAAGCGCCCACACTTCTAAATCCAGGGACCACACGGGTAACCAGCCCCAAACAAGCGCCCACACTTCTATATCCAGGGACCACAAGGGTAACCAGCCCCAAATAAGCGCCCACACTTCTATATCCAGGGACCACACGGGTAACCAGCCCCAAACAAGCGCCCACACTTCTATATCCAGGGACCACACGGGTAACCAGCCCCAAACAAGCGCCCACACTTCTACATCCAATGGCCACAACGGTAATGGTCAACACCGAACTACTTATCTCAATGCACTTCCTGGAAAAATCGACTCTGCCGATGACTCGATTCATGAATCACATCCCCTTCCTCTGCGTCCAGCACCTGAAAACAAGAAACAAAATTTAAAAAATTATAACATTAAAACGAATCCATCAAAAAATTACTTACCTTTCATTGAGGTCCAAACGCCTCTATCTTCAAGACCGTTGCGACTTCTGGTTGACAGTGGTGCATCCATCA
Organism: Apodemia mormo; assembly: GCA_036924255.1. Classification (NCBI taxonomy): domain Eukaryota; kingdom Metazoa; phylum Arthropoda; class Insecta; order Lepidoptera; family Riodinidae; genus Apodemia; species Apodemia mormo. The sequence goes on along the minus strand of JAUPFN010000015.1, from coordinate 19,347,259 downwards.
GCCTGATTAAGGTAAGTTCTGTAGAAAACATGCCTAAAATTGAAGAAAGTTTTGTTACATTTAGCGGACTAGGTAACACAGATAATCCAATGTACACAATGGGACTCGTCCTAGTTAGCTTAAATTCTCTCCAAAGTAATTTCCACTTAATTCCTGATCTGGATTTTCCTTACGACGGAATAGTAGGCAACGACATATTATCAACCTGCAACAGTAAAATAGATTACACCTTAAAAGAACTTACAATTAACGACCTAAATTTAAAATTAAAATTTCATGAACCAACTTACATCTTAGCGCCAAGAACAGAGTCTATAATAGAATGCTCAGTACTAAATCCTGAGATCAAAGAAGGTCTCATCTTAGATCAACATCCAGTCGAATCATTACTGATTGCCAACTGCTTAGTTAAAGTGAAACCAAACTCGAGAATAAACATATCAGTTATCAATATATCTGAAAATCCTATTGAAATAAATTCTGACCTAAAACTAAAATTAACTCCTATAGAACCAAGTAAACAAATGCAAATATTTTATACAAACCTTAATGACCAAGATACTTTAAACAGAACTGATGAAGTTTTAGATCTCTTGAGAGTCTCCCATTTAAATGGTGAAGAAAGAGACGCCCTTTTTAATTTGTGTTCGTCCTTTTCCGATATTTTTCATCTGCCTAATGACAGACTAACTTTTACTGATAGTATTCAACACGAAATAAAAACCACCTCATCAGTTCCAATACACACAAAATCCTATAGATTTCCCGAGATCCATAAGAACGAAGTCCAGTCGCAAATAAACAAAATGCTAGATGAAGGTATTATAAAAAATTCAACATCACCTTGGTCATCTCCTATCTGGGTTGTCCCAAAAAAAATTGACGCGTCCGGAATAAGAAAATGGCGTGTAGTTATAGACTACCGCAAATTAAATGACATAACGATAGGGGATTCTTATCCAATCCCAAACATATCCGATATACTTGATCAGCTCGGAAAATGTAAATACTTTAGCACGCTCGATCTTGCTTCTGGCTTTCACCAGATCCAAATGGCACCCGAAGACGCACCCAAGACCGCATTTTCTGTTCCGCAAGGACATTTCGAGTTCACTCGTATGCCTTTCGGATTAAAAAACGCTCCGGCAACATTTCAGAGATTAATGAACTCTGCTCTCTCAGGCTTACAAGGCATCCAATGCTTCGTTTATCTCGACGATATAGTCATATACTCCTACGATCTCGATCAACATATAAAAAACCTTTCAAACGTGTTCGATAGACTCCGCACTTTTCGGTTAAAACTTCAACCGGACAAGTGTGAATTTCTCCGAAAGGAAGTATCCTATCTCGGACACATAATCACCGATGAAGGTGTTAAGCCGAATCCGGAAAAAATTCAGGCTGTATCAAATTTTCCCATTCCCAAATGTCCAAAGGATATTAAATCCTTCCTCGGGCTTGTATCTTATTATCGCAGGTTTATCCCTGATATGTCTCAACTAGCCAAACCTTTAACTATCCTCCTAAAAAAGGATGTCCCATTCCGTTGGGGTAATGAGCAACAATTGTCTTTTGAAAAACTAAAAAATACCCTTACATCCGCACCTGTATTAGCATATCCGGACTTCACGAAACCATTTATTCTAACCTGTGATGCTTCCAATCATGCTATATCCGCTATCCTTTCCCAAGGCTTCGTTGGCAAGGATCGTCCAATTGCTTACTCATCAAGAACCTTGAATAAAGCCGAATGTAATTATAGCGTAACAGAAAAAGAATGTCTGGCCATTATTTACGGAACCAAAGTTTTCCGTCCTTACTTATACGGTAGACGTTTTAAAATTGTGACCGACCACCGCCCACTTAAATGGCTTTTTAATTGTAAAGACCCTGGCTCCAAACTCGTAAGATGGAGACTAAAACTCGAGGAATTTGACTATGAGGTTGAATACAAGAAGGGCAAAATAAATACAAATGCAGACGCTTTATCACGATATCCGGTCAATCCATTAATCACAGATACGTCTAATAACCCTGAAAGTGATAATCTTGAAAACACTGACATCGGTCAAACGTCAGGTTCACCTCATCTGTCTATCCCCAGTCTACCAGACCAAGACCAGATAAACCTAGAAGACCTGCTGACGCCAGGCTTCAAACCAATTGATTTTAGTCCTTTTAATTCTTCACCTTCTAAAAGTCCAACTCCTATCACAAGCCAATCACCATCAGAAATAACTCCTGAACCTCAACCTTCGACCAGTAAACAAAACTTTGAAAGCCTACCTGCATCCTTAGACCCGCCTGTTACACGAAATACAGACCCTAATACTAATGACATTATACCGAATCCTCCCACTCCGCCGAATGTTCCTGAACCTCCGATTCAAACACCTGGCGAGGATTATTCTCGTTTTCTGAAAAACTTCAATAATAAAGATAATACTTACAACACTAATATAGTGGAACATAATCAGTCCTTACTAAAAACTAATTGCAAAATAATCATAATACCTACATCACTGGACTTAGATGAGTCCAATTTCTACGTTCAAGAAGTCTTAGGGAATCTCGATAACCCTAAAGACATATTATATTCGGAAAAACAATTACATTATTTTGAAAAGGTAAACTTAAAAGGTAAAGATACATACCTTATTTACACAAAGGTTCATTACTTCGATGAATCTACTTACCCAGAAATCTTCAAAACCTTAAAACATATAAAAGAAAATTTAGTACTTGACAAGGAAATTAATGAAATTGCAATATCAGATTTTAAAAATCCCTTCGAAAATTTATCATATACAAAAATATATAATATGCTCACCTTTTTATTCCACGATACTAATATTATAATTAACATATATCACAATAACATTATCTATCCAACTTCAACTGAAATAAAAAAAATCTTATACGATAATCATGACATTCCATCAGCCGGGCATCCTGGTTCAACTAGAATGTATAACAAAATAAAAGAACAATTTTATTGGAAGAACATGAGGACTGACATAGAACAATATGTAAAAAATTGTCCATTTTGTCAAAGCAATAAGGCATTACGGCAAATAAATAAAGCGCCAATGCAAATTACTAGCACATCTAAATCACCCTTTGAACGAATATCCCTAGATATCGTAGGACCCCTTCCCGAATCAGGTACAGCCAAGACAAAGTACATACTGACATTACAAGACGACCTAACGAAATACTCAACCGCATATCCCATTCGAAGCACAACTGCTGAAGAAACAACCGATTGTCTTCTTCACTTCATCTCTTTATTTGGCATTCCGAAAACCATCCTAACTGACCAGGGCACGAATTTCACAGCCGAACTTTTTAAAGAAACATGTTCCTTCCTCAAAATCAAACAGCTTTGGTCTTCTCCTTACCACCCTCAAACACAAGGGGCACTTGAACGTTCACACTCCACATTAAAAGAATACTTGAAATCTTACGTGAATGAGGAACAAACTAATTGGCCTCGATATGTCTACACGGCTATGCTTGCTTACAATACAACACCGCATTCGACCACAAATTTCTCTCCCTACGAACTGTTATTCGGACACAAACCATTTATTCCAAGTTCCATCTATGATTCTCCTTGTACTACATATTCTGACTATATTAGAATGCTACAAAATCGTTTAAGATGTTGCAGAGAAAAAGCGAATCAACACCTGCAAAGATCTAAAGAAATATCCAAGACATATTATGACACGCACACTCGTCCTGTATCTTATAAAGTAGGTGACTATGTATATTTAAAAAATCACCTCAGACTCCGAAAGTCTCTTTCCCCGGTATGGAAAGGACCATACAAAGTGGTAAAAATCAACGGTAGGAACTCACTTACCTTACTAATAAATCGTCGACACGTCGTCCATCACTTCGACGAAGTAAAACTTGCTAGACGTGAAAATCCTTAAACTAATATATAGATTGTAATATTTTTTTTAATTTAGTTTAACCATTTACACTCTATATTATTTGAAATGCATTTTACCTTCTCTTTTAATTTTATCTTATACATCTTATATACACCCTTATACAACTAGAATAGGTTAGCTAGAATGTAAGATTTACTATTCCACTATTGTTCTCCTATTTCAGTTTTACTTTACGCAATTACGCGCTGGCGGGCCCAGATATCGTGCAGCCTATACAATCAAGTGCCGGTATTTATTTTGACTATATGGGTAAACTGAAGATTATCAACGGTCACCTAAACGTTCTGACGCCCATAGATATTTCGCACATTCAGCCTCACATAGATAATATCAATTCTGTATTAGGTACCCTTAGATTTTTGTGCATACAAATAAATGAAACAGAATGTCGTGACACGTTGGGACCACTTACTACCCGATATCACGATATCGATACACAATTCTCTTCCATTGCACATTTAATTGATAATCGTATTAAACGTGGTGCATGGTTTGGTGGGATAGGTAGCATTTTTAAACATATATTCGGTGTACTAGACGAAAATGATGCGTACAAGTATGACAGTGCTATTAATTCTGTACAAGAAAACAATAAGAAATTAGCTTCATTGATTAAAGAAAACATTTTAGTCACCACTTCAGCTATCTCCGCTTATAATAAAACAATTTATAAATTGAAATTCAATGAAGATAGTTTAACTGAAGCTATCGACAAGCTCTCCGCGAGATTACAAAATTTGAGTGCCATTTCTAATAAAATGGCAACCTCTGTTGAAATAAATTCAATTTTGAACAACTTAGAAACTTCTTTACTTAGTATATCTTTTCAGTTGGAAGACATAATAAATGCTATTCTTTTTTGTAATATGAATATTTTACATCCTTCAATTATAACTCCGTATCAACTTTACCAAGAGCTTGCCAGTAACTATAGACATTTACCTAATAACTTAGAATTTGCCCTAAGTTTAGATTTAAGAACTATTCATACTATGTTGAATATATCTACTCTACTGTGCTACTATTTTAATCGAAAAATTGTATTTTTGTTACAAATACCACTAGTTACTCAGCCAGAGTTTTACCTGTATCATAATATACCTTTACCTGTACCTCATAATTTGCAGAAACCAGATTCATTTAGTGTAATAATACCTACCAATAAATACATTGCCGTGACAAAGGATAAAACGCACTACACAAGTATGGATACCTTAGAAAATTGTAAAATTATGAATGGTTATAATTATATTTGTAAAATTATGAATGTGTTTCCGTCTAGTGCGAACCCATCGTGTGAAAGCGAAATTTTATCTAAGGTATTAACGTCAATGCCAATACAATGTAAAACAGAATTCCTAAATGGAAATTTAGATATTTGGAAACCTTTAATTAATAACCGTTGGATTTTTGTTCAAACTAAATCAACGAAATTATCCATTGACTGTACCAATTCAGAGTTGGTAGAGAGAAACATAATAGGAACAGGTATAGTCAATATCCCATTGCATTGTACAGCGTATTGTAAGAGTACAAAACTTTATACCAACGACAATGTCCTAAACATAACCTCACCTGCAATAAGTTTCTCAGATTTTAATCTTATAAATGACTCTTGCTGTAATTTTAATAAATTTAGAGAAACCGTAAATAATGCGCCTCCTATTAAAACACAAAATATAGACTTAGAGAACATTGATTTTAAACAAAATATATTTGATGATCATGTAATCAAAGATCTCGATAAAATAATTAACGAACCGCATGTAATAAAATATGGGGCACATTATTCTTTTTTATTCATAGTTATAGTCCTACTTATAATAAGTGTTATAGTTTATAAATTCTATATTAAATTGTATAAATCCGAGGGCAAACCGAACCTATTAAGATTATCCAAAATAATGAAGAAAGAATCTGACCAACCCTTTAATCTCACCGAAATTGACATTGACAAACAAACAGACAAACGGGCAGAAATCCCTATTCCTAAAATTCGTACTAGCGTTTAACGAAATTATGTAATAACTATATTTCATTTCATTTTTATAATTTCAATTTAGAAGTATATTTCTTTATTTAGCTATAAACTTCAAATTAAATTTAAAGTTTATTTCCTATGGGGGGAGGTGTTATATCCGAGAATAGTATAAAGATGTGCCACCCCATCAACTGACGCTACCGCGTCAGCATTATCTAGTTCTAACATGAGGAACCCTACCAGATCCTCAGTTCAGTTCTTACTCAATCTTCAATCGGGTCGGTTGCCATCCAAAATCCATTTTACAAGTTTGTATCATTTTTATTGTGAAAGTTATATCTTGATGCAAATAAATATTAAAGTGTTAAAATTAAAATTACTTTTTTAAAACCCAAACACAAAGCCCTCTCGTAACAGTACGAAAATGACGATCAAATTACTAAGGGAAAGAATTCGAAGAAATCTTGTCCGAAAACAAAAAAAATTATCTCGTGACATGAAGATAGCAACTAGAACCATGTCGCGTATTTCTCTTACAGGCTGCAAGACTAATCACTCACGACTTACTTAGCCTTACTTAAAAAAGAGAGCTATCGCCAAGGCAAGAGCGGAACACATCGGCAGAATTGGTGAGAAATTAGTTCGCCTTCCTTCTGGCACTCGTGCGTTCAAGGCTGTCTTAGGGAATTTCTCCCAGCCTTCATTTCCATCCTTGCACAGAGACGATGACTCTCTGGCCCATACCGCAAAGGAGAAAGCCGATCTTCTGGGCTCGTTCTTTGCGGCCAACTTGACTCTGGATGACCGAGGGAACACACCATCCCGCAGTGTGATAGTTCCATGCCAGAACCACAGTTTCGGCAGTCAGCTGTACGTAAAGCACTTCTTTCTTTGGACATCCACAAGTCGAAAGGGCCTGACAGCATCCCTCCTATTGTGCTTAAAGTATATGCTCCAGAGTTGGCGCTAATATTGACGCACCTATTCCGGCTCTCCTATTCACTCGGCGTGGTACCGAATTCATGGAAAACAGCTTTAGTGCATCCTATTCCTAAAAAAGGAGATCGCTCTAATCCGTCAAACTATCGGCCTATAGCATAACCTCCTTGTTCTCCAAAGTCATGGAGACACTTATAAACTGCCAGCTCCTGAAGTATTTAGAAGAGCACCAGCTGATAAGTGACCGTCAGTACGGTTTCCGTCGTGGCCGCTCAGCTGGTGATCTTCTAGTATACCTGACACATCGTTGGGCGTAGGGAGTTGAGTCCAAGGGGGAGGCATTGGCAGTTAGTTTAGACATAGCGAATGCCTTCGATCGGGTATGGCATAAAGCGCTTCTCTCAAAGCTGCCTTCCTATGAGCTTCCCGAGAAATTATGCAAGTGGATCACCAGTTTTTTGGCTGATCGGAGCATTAAGGTCGTAGTCGATGGTGCATGCTCTGACCTTAAACCTGTCAATGCTGGTGTTCCCGTGCTATCACCGACACTGTTTCTTCTGCATATCAATGATATGTTGCTAATTAGTAACATACATTGCTATGCGGACGACAGTACTGGTGATGCTACATACTCCGGCCATAGCGGTATTTCTCAGGAACACGTCGAAGAGGGCCGGAACAAGCTCGTGTCTGAACTTGAGAATCAACTGATGTCTCAGAATAGGGTCGTCAAAACCTTATTACATTTAACCCCAAAAAGACGCAGCTTTGTGCGTTCACCGCAAAAAAGCACCCTTTGTCGTATCACCTCAGTTCGAAGACACTCTCCTGACAGCCTCAGCTAGTATTGGAGAACTGGGAGTCGACATATCGAACAACGTTCAGTTCCGCGATTATTTGGAAGGGAAGGCTAAACTAGCCCCCAAAAAGCTTGGTGTACTCAGTAGAGCAAAGCAGTACTTCATGCCAGCCCATCGCCTCCAACTTAACAAGGCCCAAATTCGACCTCACATGGAGTTCTCACCTCACTGTTCTCACCTCTGGGCCGGAGCTCCTCAGTACCAGCTTCTTCCTCTTGATCGCATTAAACGTAGAGCGGTTCGAATCGTCGACGACCAGACTATTTTTAATCGGCTTGACTCTTTAGCGTTACGCAGAGATGTAGGTTCGCTCTGCATCTTTTACCGTATTTATCATGGGGAGTGTTCCGACGAGTTGTTCGGACTAATTCCTGCCGCTAAATTCCACCATCGGACATCGCGTCAAAATTTAAAGTTCCATCCTCACCACCTCGATGTCTGGAAATCCACAACCGTGCGTTTTTGTAGACAATTTTTGCCTCGCACTACTCCTTTGTGGAATCAATTACCCTCGGGGGTGTTTCCGAATGGATTCGAATTAGGGACCTTCAAGAAACGAGCTTATTCATTATTAGCAACAATGTATTGCGGATGTCCATGGGCGGCGGTGATCACTTACCATCAGGTGCACCATCTGCTCATTTGCCCCTTCTGCTATAAAAAAAATAGCCTATAAGAGATGTAGGCTGATAATTTAAAAAAGAATAGGGTTGTAAAATCCATGTAAAATCAAAACTTAAGGGGTACGCAAAGGGAGGTCACAGAAAAAAATAATCTTTGCGAATGGGTTTTTTTTACAATTGAGCAATTTTTTAACAAACAAAATGACCGTATTTACGCTCAAAGCTCTAAGGAAGCTTCCAAAGTAGTAAACAGAGTACAATGTGAGCATTATCCGACTTCAGTGATGGTTTGTTGTGATATCAGCTGTGAAGGAGTAACCATATTTTTGTGATAAAGGTATCAAAACATCGGCACAAGTGTATAAGATACCTATTCTTGAGAAGGTAATTAAGCCCCTTCACAACACAATGTTCAATAACCAAGTATGGTCCTTTCAGCAAGACTCGGCACCGGGTCATAAAGCTCGATCCACCAAAACTTGTTTTGAAACACGTTCCGAACTTATAACAATTAGAACTGAAGACTGGCCGTCATCTACTTCCTATTTCAATCTGCAGAATCATGACTTATAGTCAGTTTTAGAGAGTATGGCTTAGTCTAAATGCCATGATAATTTGGAGTCTCTAATAAAATCAAGTTTTCATTGGTAATAATGTAAAAATAAATGGTAATTTATTATAATCAAGTTTTAATCATTCACATCATAATACATCGGCAAAATAGATTCAATACGTTTTTGTATGTCATCATGACAAAGTTATTTGATTTCAAAAGTTCACAGATGAAAACATTGACATGTATAATATTACCACTGGACTGGCTGATGTCACAGAATTTTTGTGCCTATTTGAATATCGCCATTTTGGCGCTGTAGACAGATGTGAGCGTCCGCGGAACTAAAATTAGTGATGCCTTCTTGTCGACAGCTTGGATACGTTTATCGATCGTTTAATATTTACAACCAGGTGGGCTGTGGTTCATGTAAATACTTTTTAATTATTGTATTATTAACTTGCGCAAATGTACAAAATTAATAGGAATACTATGAAATATAGTGATTGCAGAGGAAGATTTATATGTACAAAATATTTTAGTATTTGGTATAGTTGAGAAATTGACTCCTGCGAAGCAGGGACGGGTCGCTAGTAATATTATACAGTAGAAACTCGATTCACCGGACTAATTGATAAGGCATCCATAAACTTGAAAGTCCGGATAACTGAATATATTATGTATAAAGAAAAGTAACTGCACATAATATTAATATGTATTGTCTAATCTAGGAAGAGTCTGGCCTCGCCCAATATCCCTTTGGAAAAATATTTAAAAGACAGACAATCCGGGGTTTACCCGCATATTTCCCGTTCCCGTGGGATTTCCAGGATAAAAACTCTCCTATGTCCTTTCTCAGGTCTTAATATGATCACCTATTTTGGAAGGACTATATATATATATATATATATATATATATGTATGTATATATATATATATATATATATATATATATATATATATATATATATATATATATATATATATATATATATATATATATATATGTATGTATATATATATATATATATATATATATATATATATATACACTAGCGGCCCGCCCCGGCTTCGCACGGAAAAAAATGATTAAAATCGATCCAGTAGTTTTGATGTATTCATTACTACCCGTGGCCCGCACGCGTTAAATTTGGAGTAAAATAATTCCCCTTTCCATGTACCATGAAGATTTCCTGCTATCTTTGAAATATCTAAATTTATATAGGTACTACATTTTTAGTTTTTACATTTTTACCTATTTCTCTTATTTTTACAATTAATATATTACATAATGTCTTTATATACAACGTTAACAGCTTTCTTGCCATTAGACAATACGAACATGTTTTCTTTAGAGATTACTCTTGAAAGAGCAATATATAGTTGGTCATGTGAAAAACAGTCAACGCTGAAATCTGAAGGTCTGCAACGTTGAAGGTTTGACCTGTGGTTTGACCCTGCGATTTATTAAGGCGAGGCATCGGAGCAAACGGGAAAAAATGTGTAAATGGTTGACCCTACGGGCCATCTCTGAAACTTTTCACTAAATTAAAGTATTTTAAGCTCAAAAGAGCTTTTGTTAAAAATGGCAGTATTATTAATTTTTTAAAAGCTGTATATTTGAAAACGATGATGGCAATCAACTCAATTTTTAAGATCTAAAATATTGTTTTAGCTAAAAAATAGGTTGAAAAATTTCGATGCTATGTCAAAAAACATTTTATTTTTACTTTTCTTCATTGATAAATCCCAAACCAATTGACATATTTTGATTAAATTAACGGTATTTGACGCAGTTTTTAAAGAACAAAAGCTGATAATATTTAAGTCAATCAATAAATTAACTTGAAAATTATTTAAAAAAAATTAAGTAAGTTTGCTAAAAACAACGTAATTTTAATATTGGAAAAGCTATAAGTTTTCTGAGAATAAGATTCGATTTTGATTTTTGAAACGGCATTTGACGTAGTTTTTTTAGTCATAAAATATCGTAGAACACCAAAAAAAGATTGGTTGAAAAATTTCGAAGCTACGTCAAAAAACACTTTTTTCAAAATTTTTGTCAACGATTACTCCCAAACGGATAAACCAATTTTGATGTATTTTATGTATTAGACGTAGTTTTTTGAGGAATAGAGCTGATTAGTTTTTGTACTCAATCGGTACATAAATCTGGAAGTTATATAAAAGAATACTGTTTCGTCAAAAGTTTTTTTGGTGGTTTTTTTTAAATTTCTCAAAATCTCCTAGACCGAATCGGTTCAAATTTTCAAGAAATCTAAGCTGAGCGGAATCCAATCGAATGCCATCAACCGCGTTGCGATCGGTCTAGCCGTTAAAAATTTATGAGATGTTTACATACACACATACATACACACCCACACACACACACGCACACACACACACACACACACACACACACACACACACACACACACACACACACAAATACATACATACAAACATACTGACGTCATCGTGAAAATAGTCGGAAAAGATTCCTAGGACCTCAAAACATGGACATCTGATGAAAACTCGATTTTCAAAAATCGAGGTAAAATCAGTAACTTCCTTATCTACATACGTAGTGGGAAGTTAAAAAATCACGTTTTTTACGTTAATTGTTAGATAACAATTTTACACAAATAATACCTGAAAATATTATCTAAGGAATGTGCTAACTCATATGATAGAATGTACCTACTTTACTTGATCATATAAAATTCCGAAAACAGCCTAAAATGTTCTCTAAAATAAATAATTTGTTAATACTATTTCTAATCTTCGACATGATTTTTATATGGTGATATTTAGTTTAAAAAAAAGGATGTACTAAATTTTTGTTTTCAGCTGCAGTCCTATATTTATTTATCCGAAAATTAACAGAACATACCGCGCGCGCACCGCCACAGGCCCGTAAATCCGGAACCGCTATGCCCCTGCATTTTAAATCTGTAATATCTTCGAAAATATTCATTTAAATTACATGCTGTGAACGGCCATATTGATCTATATTAAATCAACAATATATTTAAGGTATTTAATTGGATAAGGATTAGTGCTATATTGCTTAAAATTGCTTCGAAAAAAAGCCGTTATTTCTCGTAAAAAGTAAATGACAAAAAAATGCTATTGTGGCTTATCCATAAGAGATAGACATATACCATCGCGGAGTTTTCTGTAGACCTTTTCAAGGTGTACAAATACTTAGTATATTATTTTGATAAATCTCGTAGGGTTTAGCCTGCGTTTGCAATGTAATCGGAAAAAAATTGCAGTATTTCTCTATAATATATTGAATGTTATTATACTTATAAACCTTCCTCTTGAATCACTCTATGTATTAAAAAAAAACCGCATCATAATCCGTTGCGTAGTTTTAAAGATTTAAGCATACACAGGGACATAGGGACAGACAGAGAAAGCGACTTTGTTTTATAGTATGTAATAATGATATATATATATATATATATATATATATATATATATATATATATATATATATATATATATATATATATATATATATATATATCAGACAATCTGACATTGTGAAAATAGTCGGAAGCTATCTGGGACCTCAAAACATGAAGAACTGAAAAAAAATCGATTTTCAAAATTGAACTTTAGCAGGAAGTTAAAGTTATTTAATTATTATTTAATTAAATTAAAGTTACTCCACCGGTGCAGTCAGTCAACCCAATTAGTAGTAGTTTCAGGTAGTGCCATCTTGCAATAGCAGCTGAATAGGCCGGCACGCCCGGGGAGATACCACTCTCTCACTTAACACCGACGTGAAGCAACAGCTTTGCTGTTGTGTTTCGTTCGGTTTGTGAGAGTCCCGGAGGCCACCCCCCCCCCCCCCCCCCCCAGCAGTCATAAAAGCGCGTTTTAAAGGAATTTTACCCCAGGGGGGTACCACTTGCGCTAGCGGTGGAGAATCCCCCTCTGGGCATCCGTGCTCTGGATTCCTTAAGCAGCCAGATCACGGAAGCTCAGGCTACCCCGCGTATTCTGGGGGGGGGGGCAAAATTGCGCTCATTCAAAAACCTGTCCGGGGCTAACCGCTCCCCCTCCGCTGAGATCGTGATCCTGGACGATTTTAATGCCCATCACGCCGAATGGCTATGCTCTCGTACTACAGATCATGCGGGGAGGTCTGTTAACGATTTTGCCTTGGCGTATGGTCTAACACAACTAGTAACTTCGCCTACGCGTGTTCCAGATGTGGACGACCATACGCCTTCACTGTTGGACCTTCTGCTGACCTCTCATCCGGATGACTACCAGGTATCTGTGGACGTCCCACTTGGTACGTCAGACCACTGCCTGATCCGGAGCAAAGTGCCGGTTACGCACCTATCACGGCCTCCTTTTGCAGGCCGTCGTCGCGATTGGTACTATAGGTCAGCAGATTGGGACGGGATGCGGACTTTTTTTGCGTCCTACCCATGGGGGCGGATGTGCTTCAAGCTGGATGATCCGAATGTCGTTGCTGACTCTATCGCTGATGTGGTGCTGCAGGGCATGGAACTTTTCATTCCATTTTCTGCGGTGCCAGTTGGTGGCGGGTCTCAGCCTTGGTTTGGTCGCTCCTGTAAAACGGCTTCACGCCGAAAGCGGGAGTGCTACCGGGCTTGGGCTGCTGCGTCGGCATCTCGTGATGTAAAAACCAGCACATTACGAAAGGAGTACAATTCTGCCTCTGGGTTCTTCAAAAGAGCTATCGCCAAGGCAAAATCGGAACATATTGGCAGAATTGATGAGAAATTAGTTCGCCTTCCTTCAGGAACTCGTGCGTTCTGGTCTCTCGCCAAGGCTGTCATAGGGAATTTCTCACAGCCCTCTCTTCCATCTTTGCACCGAGACGATGACTCTCTGACCCATACCGCAAAGGAGAAGGCCGATCTTCTGTGCTCGTTCTTTGCGGCCAACTCGACTCTGGACGACCAAGGGAATGCACTGCCTACCATCCCGCGGTGCGATAGTTCTATGCCGGAACTAAGATTCCTGCAATCTTCTGTACGTAAAGCACTTTTATCCTTGGACGTCCACAAGTCTAGTGGGCCGGATGGCATCCCTTCTATTGTGCTTAAAGTGTGCGCTCCGGAGTTAGCGCCAGTATTAACGCGCCTGTTTCGACTCTCCTACTCACTCAGCGTGGTACCAAAATCATGGAAGACAGCTCTAGTGCATCCTATTCCCGAAAAAGGAGATAGCTCTAGCCCGTCCAATTACCGGCCCATAGCCATAACCTCCTTGTTCTCCAAAACTATGGAAACCATCATCAACTGTGAGCTCCTGAAGTATTTAAAAGAGCACCAGCTGATTAGTGACCGTCAGTACGGTTTCCGTCGCGGCCGCTCAGCTGGTGATCTGCTAGTATATTTGACACATCGATGGGCGGAGGCAGTTGAGTCCAAGGGGGAGGCATTGGCTGTAAGTTTGGACATAGCTAAGGCCTTTGATCGGGTATGGCACAAAGCGCTTCTCGCAAAGCTGCCTTCCTACGGGCTTCCTGAGAAATTGTGCAAGTGGATAACCAGTTTTTTGGCTGATCGGAGCATCAAGGTCGTAGTCGACGGTGCATGCTCCGACCTTAAACCCGTCAACGCTGGTGTTCCCCAAGGCTGCGTGCTATCACCGACCCTTTTTCTTCTGCATATCAATGATATGTTGCGAGTTAGTAACATACATTGCTATGCAGATGATAGTACTGGTGCTGCTACATACTCTGGCCATAGCGGTATTTCTCGGGAACTCGTCGAAGAGAGCCGAAAGAAGCTTGTGTCTGAAGTCGAGAATCGACTTACTGATGTCTCGGAATGGGGTCGTCAAAACTTGGTCACATTTAACCCCAAAAAGACACAGCTTTGCGCGTTCACCGCAAAAAAGACACCCCTTGTCATATCACCTCGATTTGAGGATACTCTCCTAACAGCCTCAGCCTGTGTCGGAATCCTGGGAGTCGACATATCGAATACCGTTCAATTTCGCGGTCATCTGGAAGGCAAGATGAAACTAGCCTCCAAAAAGCTCGGTGTGCTCAGCAGAGCGAGGCAGTATTTCTTGCCGGCCCATCGTCTCCAACTTTATAAGGCGCAAATTCGGCCTCACATGGAGTACTGCTCTCATCTCTGGGCCGGAGCTCCCCAGTACCAGCTTCTTCCACTTGACCGCATTCAATGTAGAGCGGTTCGAATCGTTGACGATCAGGCTATTACGAAACGGCTTGACTCTTTGGCATTACGCAGAGATGTAAGCTCACTCTGCATCTTTTATCGTATCTATCATGGAGAGTGTTCCGACGAGTTGTTTGGATTAATTCCTGCTGCTAACTTCCACCATCGGACATCGCGTCAAAATTTGAAATTCCACCCACACCATCTTGATGTCTGGAAATCCACAACCGTGCGGTTCTCCCGGCACTTTTTGCCTCGCACCACTCTTTTGTGGAATCAATTACCGGCGGGGGTTTTTCCGAACTAATACGACATGGGGATCTTCAAGAAAAGAGCGTACTCATTTTTAAAAGGGCGGCAACGCAACTGCAAGGCCTTTGGTATTGCAGATGTCCATGGGCGACGGTGATCACTCAACATCAGGTGCACCTCCTGCTCGCTTGCACCCTCTTCCATAAAAAAAAGGAAGTCAAAAATTTGATGAAAATTTAACTGAAATATAATTCATGTCAGAACCTAGAACCTAGTGTAGCGAATAATTATATAATTTGCAATCAAAATATATCACATGACACGTGACTTCAGGACTCTTAGTAATATGTTGCAGAGTCACGTGAGTTTAGAATCTAACAATATTAGAACCTGATTAATATGATTCGATAATGACTCGGAAACTTAGGGGCTGCATATCGATAATTTAGTAGGTTGGTAATTAAGTGATTCACGTGACTGATATTAAATAATGGAGATATATATGGGTTCTATCAAGTTTAGTCTAAATCTCATTAATGTCAGCGAAACGAAACTTGTTTATATGTAGACAAAAATATAAATTTCTTTTTAAAATTAGTGACCTTTAGATGACCAACTAGGGGGTACTTGGTCCGGGCTCCTGTGAAGAATAGACCTACTGCCATTCTGCCAGGCAGATTGTAAGAGGCGACCGATCGGCTATACTTGTCACCACCATTGTGTCTACGTCTCCCCCGGATATAATATGGTACCACTGCCTTACCTATTCCCCCCGCAATAGCGTCGATGCTTGTCACTGTTGTGTTCTGGTTGTAGGGTAAGGTAGTCGATAAACTTATGCATGTGGCATTGCTATCCCGCCACACGGATAGCAACGCACCATTTACATATTTGGTGTCTGTACGCGATGGTATACCCATCTGCTTGTTTGCTATCTAATGATACAAAAATAAATTTGAGTTAATTTTTTCATAAGATATTAAGTGAAAATCTGACTTCTGGGCCCCCTTTGAAGAATAGATCAACTGTCATTTTACCAGGCAGTCCGTAAAGGGTGAACTGTTGGTCAAACGTGTCGCTGTCTTTGTAAAACTCTTGGCCAATACTACTAGGAGATAGACTTCCGCGGTATCTCACCTGGGTTTGGTGCCACCACTTAACTTACTCCTGCTGCAATAGCGTCAGTGCTTGTCACTGTCGTGTTCTGACTTATAGGGTAACTGGTAAATTTATTCATATGACATAACCATCCCACCACACGAATAACGTTGCGCCAATAACATATTTAGTGTCTCTAGCCAACGGTTGCCTGTTTCCGTCACGAGAGCCGTTGCTCTGCTTGTTCACTATTCTAATATGTACATCCTGGGGTGTAGTGGGTTAATAGCATCTATCTCTGGCAGCCAACTTTCTTTGTGGAAGTGACAGAGATGTGTTAAATTTGTTGTTAGCCCATAAACTCTCGCCAGTGGCTCCAAGTAACTGTAATGCGTGCAGCGGCCAAACCCCGGTAAACCGTCTTGGCTCATGGACTAAACCTGGACGAGGGGCTTGTCACTCCGGTGAACAAGTTTATGCGGCTCCCTCCCGCAAAACGCATGAAGTCTGATTCGGCGAGAAAGGCAACCCAACGCAGATATGCAAGAGGATTTGGCAGACTCGGCGATTCAGCAAGGCAAGGTGGATGGCCTAGGGCGGCGGTAAGGGCCGTATAGTTACCGTCGGCCAGACACAGCATCTAGACTCTCTTCCTGTCGTAGCGGTTTTCCATTCCACTGAAACGAAGAGGGGGAAGACGAGTGCGTGCGCCTGTGTTTGCGCGAACACTTGCGAACCAAAATATACCCTACTTACATGACCGCTTCCGTAAAATAGACTCCGATTAACGCAAGTCCTGTGGCGATGGGATGAAGTAGAGAGGTCTGGCGTGATGCAAGCTAGGCTTTGTCTGATTCCTGTACATAAGCGGTCCTGGGTGTGTGAGTACACGCCGTGGTTGTTTTCGCACTGCAAATTTGGAGCGACAGTGTGGATTCGGCAGCACCCGGGATGACAAAGCAGCCCAAATTAGGGAGGCACCGCTTTCCTCGCTCAGCCGAGGAGGGGGCTAGAAAAGGTGCCCCAAAAAAATGCTCGTCCCTGCATAGTAGGTGGTAGTAACCGCGGCTGCCACCGCATCAATTTCATTCGTGGTTGAAGGTACAAAAATAATAATAATGTTAAACCACCTAACATGAACTTTGGCGCGTAGAACGTGCGAGCGCTTATTGATCGAGATGGCAACGCCTATCCAGAACGCAAAACCGCCGTAGTAGCTCGGTAACTTGGTCGCTATAACGTAGATGTGGCTGCGCTTAGCGAAACGCATCTTGCTGATGAAAGGGAGCTAGTGGAAGATGGAGGTGATTACACTTTCTTTTGGAAGGGTACCGCTTCCTCTGAGTCTCGACTTCTGGTGTAGGGTTTGCCATCAAAAATCACTTAGTAAAACGACTAGAGAAGTACCCTGTACATATCTCGGACCGCGTGACCACATTGCACCTTCGCCTGGACCAAGATAACTTCCTTAATATCATCAGTGTCTATGTTCCCACGCTAGACAAATCTGATGATATTAAGGACAAATTTCACGAAAAATTATCTCGATGTCTGGCCCGATGATAAATGCCCAAGAGCAGGTTTTATTGCTGGGCGATTTAAAGCCAGAGTTGGACGGGACTATGAGGCTTGGCCTGGAGTTCTGGGAAGACACGGAGTAGGCAATATAAACCCCAATGGTCAGTTGCTAATCAATCTTTGTGCTCAATACAAACTGGTGATATCGAACACTATGTTCAGACTTGCCGCCAAGTACAAGACAACGTGGATGCACCCAAGATTTAAACACTGGCATTTGATTGACTATGCTATCGTTCAGCAACGAGATATCGGTCAAGTTCAGGTCACCCGTATTATGCGGGGTGCGCGCTGTTGGACTGGCCATCGTCTGATAGTCACTAAGCTTCGGCTCCGTCTCCATCAACCACGTAGAACCTCAATTAGAAAGCCCTTAGGACGCACCTTAGACGTGGACAGGCTAAAGGATCTCGAGATTAGGGAGAAATATGCTGAAACCTTGCCTGCCACGTCTGCCTATCCAAGTAACAATATATATATATATATATATATATATATATATATATATATATATATATATATATATATATATATATATATATATATATATATATATATATATATATATA
Source organism: Apodemia mormo (assembly GCA_036924255.1). NCBI lineage: Eukaryota > Metazoa > Arthropoda > Insecta > Lepidoptera > Riodinidae > Apodemia > Apodemia mormo. Next base: position 19,328,659 of record JAUPFN010000015.1, on the reverse strand, counting down.
TATATATATATATATATATATGTATATATATATATTCTTGATTGATGTAGGCTTTTACTATATGGTAATATAGTAAAAGCCTACATCAATCAAGAATATTGTTACTTTCTACTGGTAATTTTTTTAAATACACACAAACAAAGCACAAACATAAGTTTTTCTGTATTCGCGTGAAAATTTAAGTTATTTCTTGAAGCATCTCTCTAGTCGTTAGTATTTTTAGCTTTGTGTGATGTAGTATCCGAGAGGAGTCAAGATCACTCTGTCCTGACATAGCGTGACATTAAACAACTTGGTTTGTATTGCGAAATCCAGTTATTTATAACGACCCTCCACATACCTGGCTGCGTGATTATTTTTTTATAAATGCCAAAGGGCAATGCATTTTGATGGAAAAATAGTTTAAACGCAGTAAAACTGCAACACCCGATTTCCAATCTTCTGTATCTCTATAACCTTAGATCAGATTTGTACCAAATTTTATAGAACCAAATAGGAATTATGATTTCCCAAATATAAAGATTTTCTTCAAATTGGTTAATAAATAAGCTCTGATGTAACAAACATAAAAAATAAAGCTGAAATGAGAACTTTCTTTTTGAGAAATCAGTTAAAAATGAGTCTACAGCGTGTAATTTTTTGACATAAAACCAAATACAGTTTTTAAAACTCTCCATACATTTGGTATTAGTCAAATGTTTCTATACCGAGCTTTTGATAAGTACAGACTACAGTGAAACCTTCTCTGTTTGTGACAAAAAAGTCTGGCCGCCCACGTAATGTTCGTACTGTTATATCCGAGAATAGTATAAAGATGTGCCACCCCATCAACTGACGCTGCCGCGTCAGCATTATCTAGTTCTAACATGAGGAACCCTACCAGATCCTCAGTTCAGTTCTTACTCAATCTTCAATCGGGTCGGTTGCCATCCAAAATCCATTTTACAAGTTTGTATCATTTTTATTGTGAAAGTTATATCTTGGTGCAAATAAATATTAAAGTGTTAAAATTAAAATTACTTTTTTAAAACCCAAACACAAAGCCCTCTCGTAACAATGGTGGCAGCGAAAAGGATTTAAAAATCGTGAAATCCGCGGAAAACGCCTCAAAATATTCATAAATAAAAAGAAAGAAAGAAAGAAAAAGATTACCGTTGAAATACATAATATATAAAATTAAATTTAACATAAACTTCGTAAAAGTGTTGGTGAAATAAGTGTATAGCTGTAACTTTGTAAAAGTGTTAGTGACATACAAGGCCTATATCCTATTACCTGGAAAAAGAAAAACCTGAGCCGTCCTTGTCTTCAACTCCGTCATTTGTCGTCAAAAAAAAAAAACTACTAAACCCTGAAAATCCTGAAACGACTGAAAAACTGATTCCTATCTGGTGCTCATTACATCCTTGGCAGCAACATAATACTAGAAGATATCTCTCGCCGTAGGTGCAATGTTCCGGTTTGAATTTAGCATTACTCTCGCCGTGTTCCTGTAAGTTAAAAACCTTTTATTCTGTATACTGTGAGTTCTAGTGAGTGAAAAACCTATAAACTTTGCGATCCCGTCGACAATTCCATCTGAAAACATCGTCATTATATTATAATTAGACATAAGATAAACATTTAAAATTTCATTTATCATATATCATTGTGTTACATTTTGTTATTATATTCAACTGTTCAAGCTAGTCATAACATACCGTAGCTTATCGCATCGACAAGACCACCCGATATTATAAACAATATCTGCGAGTGGCCGTCTATTACACCGTACAACTTCTTTTCACAATATATTTTATTTAATACAAAATGTCTATTAAGGAATCAACAAATCAAAATTGAACTTGTCCCAATCGGGACACTCTTCAAATTCATAAAACCATTTGACGGAACCAGGGAGAAATTAAACCCTTTCTTAACAAATTGTAATAATGCAATTAATTTAGCATCTGACAGTCAAAGGGGTATCTTATTTAAATTTATACTGTCGCAGCTCGAGGGCAAGGCTGAAGCGGCTTGCTTCATAAAAGAATTTGAAAACTGGGAACAATTAAGCGACTTTCTCAAAACACAATTCGGGGAAAAGAAACATTACGCTCATCTTTTAACCGACTTACAAGAATGCAAACAAAACAATACCGAGGCAGTTAACCAATTCGCCTTACGAATTGAGACTTGTTTGTCGAAACTATTGACAGAAATTACTTTATCGAATAGGAGGAAATCAGAATTAGTTGGTCGCACAGCTGCTATGGAAGACCTAGCGCTGCACACATTTTTGTTAGGCCTTAAGCCGGAGCTATCAAATTTAGTAAGGTCCAAGAATCCCGGTAACCTAAACGAAGCAATCAATTTAGCAGTGTCCGAGGAGAAAATCCTAAATTTATTCCAAAAACGAAATCCTTACCATTCAATACAACATCGCCCACCTTTAAGGCCTCAACAGCCTTTTAGGCCTCCCGCCAATAACTCCTCTCCAAGATTCCAAACACCGAGACCATACGACCAGTATTTCAAAAGTTCATTCTGTCGCTACTGCAAGGGCCAAGGACACACAATCGAAAATTGCATGAAGCGCCAATTTAACAACAACAGGTTCCCGCCGAATCCTCAATATCAAAGGCGAAAAGAACCTGATTTTTCTAAGCCTGGGCCTTCAAGAGTCAATTATGTTACTAACGGAAACGATTTCGATAACCACCCTGAACCACAATCATATGACGACGGTAATCAACACGATAAAGATGATCATTTAAACGCATAGGGGGCTCACGGAGGTGTCACGTGAGACCCACAAATCGACAACCTGCTATACCTGTAAATTATAACGGCACCTTCTCCACGACAAAAAAAACTTCTAAATCCAGGGACCACACGGGTAACCAGCCCCAAACAAGCGCCCACACTTCTAAATCCAGGGACCACACGGGTAACCAGCCCCAAACAAGCGCCCACACTTCTATATCCAGGGACCACAAGGGTAACCAGCCCCAAATAAGCGCCCACACTTCTATATCCAGGGACCACACGGGTAACCAGCCCCAAACAAGCGCCCACACTTCTATATCCAGGGACCACACGGGTAACCAGCCCCAAACAAGCGCCCACACTTCTACATCCAATGGCCACAACGGTAATGGTCAACACCGAACTACTTATCTCAATGCACTTCCTGGAAAAATCGACTCTGCCGATGACTCGATTCATGAATCACATCCCCTTCCTCTGCGTCCAGCACCTGAAAACAAGAAACAAAATTTAAAAAATTATAACATTAAAACGAATCCATCAAAAAATTACTTACCTTTCATTGAGGTCCAAACGCCTCTATCTTCAAGACCGTTGCGACTTCTGGTTGACAGTGGTGCATCCATCAGCCTGATTAAGGTAAGTTCTGTAGAAAACATGCCTAAAATTGAAGAAAGTTTTGTTACATTTAGCGGACTAGGTAACACAGATAATCCAATGTACACAATGGGACTCGTCCTAGTTAGCTTAAATTCTCTCCAAAGTAATTTCCACTTAATTCCTGATCTGGATTTTCCTTACGACGGAATAGTAGGCAACGACATATTATCAACCTGCAACAGTAAAATAGATTACACCTTAAAAGAACTTACAATTAACGACCTAAATTTAAAATTAAAATTTCATGAACCAACTTACATCTTAGCGCCAAGAACAGAGTCTATAATAGAATGCTCAGTACTAAATCCTGAGATCAAAGAAGGTCTCATCTTAGATCAACATCCAGTCGAATCATTACTGATTGCCAACTGCTTAGTTAAAGTGAAACCAAACTCGAGAATAAACATATCAGTTATCAATATATCTGAAAATCCTATTGAAATAAATTCTGACCTAAAACTAAAATTAACTCCTATAGAACCAAGTAAACAAATGCAAATATTTTATACAAACCTTAATGACCAAGATACTTTAAACAGAACTGATGAAGTTTTAGATCTCTTGAGAGTCTCCCATTTAAATGGTGAAGAAAGAGACGCCCTTTTTAATTTGTGTTCGTCCTTTTCCGATATTTTTCATCTGCCTAATGACAGACTAACTTTTACTGATAGTATTCAACACGAAATAAAAACCACCTCATCAGTTCCAATACACACAAAATCCTATAGATTTCCCGAGATCCATAAGAACGAAGTCCAGTCGCAAATAAACAAAATGCTAGATGAAGGTATTATAAAAAATTCAACATCACCTTGGTCATCTCCTATCTGGGTTGTCCCAAAAAAAATTGACGCGTCCGGAATAAGAAAATGGCGTGTAGTTATAGACTACCGCAAATTAAATGACATAACGATAGGGGATTCTTATCCAATCCCAAACATATCCGATATACTTGATCAGCTCGGAAAATGTAAATACTTTAGCACGCTCGATCTTGCTTCTGGCTTTCACCAGATCCAAATGGCACCCGAAGACGCACCCAAGACCGCATTTTCTGTTCCGCAAGGACATTTCGAGTTCACTCGTATGCCTTTCGGATTAAAAAACGCTCCGGCAACATTTCAGAGATTAATGAACTCTGCTCTCTCAGGCTTACAAGGCATCCAATGCTTCGTTTATCTCGACGATATAGTCATATACTCCTACGATCTCGATCAACATATAAAAAACCTTTCAAACGTGTTCGATAGACTCCGCACTTTTCGGTTAAAACTTCAACCGGACAAGTGTGAATTTCTCCGAAAGGAAGTATCCTATCTCGGACACATAATCACCGATGAAGGTGTTAAGCCGAATCCGGAAAAAATTCAGGCTGTATCAAATTTTCCCATTCCCAAATGTCCAAAGGATATTAAATCCTTCCTCGGGCTTGTATCTTATTATCGCAGGTTTATCCCTGATATGTCTCAACTAGCCAAACCTTTAACTATCCTCCTAAAAAAGGATGTCCCATTCCGTTGGGGTAATGAGCAACAATTGTCTTTTGAAAAACTAAAAAATACCCTTACATCCGCACCTGTATTAGCATATCCGGACTTCACGAAACCATTTATTCTAACCTGTGATGCTTCCAATCATGCTATATCCGCTATCCTTTCCCAAGGCTTCGTTGGCAAGGATCGTCCAATTGCTTACTCATCAAGAACCTTGAATAAAGCCGAATGTAATTATAGCGTAACAGAAAAAGAATGTCTGGCCATTATTTACGGAACCAAAGTTTTCCGTCCTTACTTATACGGTAGACGTTTTAAAATTGTGACCGACCACCGCCCACTTAAATGGCTTTTTAATTGTAAAGACCCTGGCTCCAAACTCGTAAGATGGAGACTAAAACTCGAGGAATTTGACTATGAGGTTGAATACAAGAAGGGCAAAATAAATACAAATGCAGACGCTTTATCACGATATCCGGTCAATCCATTAATCACAGATACGTCTAATAACCCTGAAAGTGATAATCTTGAAAACACTGACATCGGTCAAACGTCAGGTTCACCTCATCTGTCTATCCCCAGTCTACCAGACCAAGACCAGATAACCCTAGAAGACCTGCTGACGCCAGGCTTCAAACCAATTGATTTTAGTCCTTTTAATTCTTCACCTTCTAAAAGTCCAACTCCTATCACAAGCCAATCACCATCAGAAATAACTCCTGAACCTCAACCTTCGACCAGTAAACAAAACTTTGAAAGCCTACCTGCATCCTTAGACCCGCCTGTTACACGAAATACAGACCCTAATACTAATGACATTATACCGAATCCTCCCACTCCGCCGAATGTTCCTGAACCTCCGATTCAAACACCTGGCGAGGATTATTCTCGTTTTCTGAAAAACTTCAATAATAAAGATAATACTTACAACACTAATATAGTGGAACATAATCAGTCCTTACTAAAAACTAATTGCAAAATAATCATAATACCTACATCACTGGACTTAGATGAGTCCAATTTCTACGTTCAAGAAGTCTTAGGGAATCTCGATAACCCTAAAGACATATTATATTCGGAAAAACAATTACATTATTTTGAAAAGGTAAACTTAAAAGGTAAAGATACATACCTTATTTACACAAAGGTTCATTACTTCGATGAATCTACTTACCCAGAAATCTTCAAAACCTTAAAACATATAAAAGAAAATTTAGTACTTGACAAGGAAATTAATGAAATTGCAATATCAGATTTTAAAAATCCCTTCGAAAATTTATCATATACAAAAATATATAATATGCTCACCTTTTTATTCCACGATACTAATATTATAATTAACATATATCACAATAACATTATCTATCCAACTTCAACTGAAATAAAAAAAATCTTATACGATAATCATGACATTCCATCAGCCGGGCATCCTGGTTCAACTAGAATGTATAACAAAATAAAAGAACAATTTTATTGGAAGAACATGAGGACTGACATAGAACAATATGTAAAAAATTGTCCATTTTGTCAAAGCAATAAGGCATTACGGCAAATAAATAAAGCGCCAATGCAAATTACTAGCACATCTAAATCACCCTTTGAACGAATATCCCTAGATATCGTAGGACCCCTTCCCGAATCAGGTACAGCCAAGACAAAGTACATACTGACATTACAAGACGACCTAACGAAATACTCAACCGCATATCCCATTCGAAGCACAACTGCTGAAGAAACAACCGATTGTCTTCTTCACTTCATCTCTTTATTTGGCATTCCGAAAACCATCCTAACTGACCAGGGCACGAATTTCACAGCCGAACTTTTTAAAGAAACATGTTCCTTCCTCAAAATCAAACAGCTTTGGTCTTCTCCTTACCACCCTCAAACACAAGGGGCACTTGAACGTTCACACTCCACATTAAAAGAATACTTGAAATCTTACGTGAATGAGGAACAAACTAATTGGCCTCGATATGTCTACACGGCTATGCTTGCTTACAATACAACACCGCATTCGACCACAAATTTCTCTCCCTACGAACTGTTATTCGGACACAAACCATTTATTCCAAGTTCCATCTATGATTCTCCTTGTACTACATATTCTGACTATATTAGAATGCTACAAAATCGTTTAAGATGTTGCAGAGAAAAAGCGAATCAACACCTGCAAAGATCTAAAGAAATATCCAAGACATATTATGACACGCACACTCGTCCTGTATCTTATAAAGTAGGTGACTATGTATATTTAAAAAATCACCTCAGACTCCGAAAGTCTCTTTCCCCGGTATGGAAAGGACCATACAAAGTGGTAAAAATCAACGGTAGGAACTCACTTACCTTACTAATAAATCGTCGACACGTCGTCCATCACTTCGACGAAGTAAAACTTGCTAGACGTGAAAATCCTTAAACTAATATATAGATTGTAATATTTTTTTTAATTTAGTTTAACCATTTACACTCTATATTATTTGAAATGCATTTTACCTTCTCTTTTAATTTTATCTTATACATCTTATATACACCCTTATACAACTAGAATAGGTTAGCTAGAATGTAAGATTTACTATTCCACTATTGTTCTCCTATTTCAGTTTTACTTTACGCAATTACGCGCTGGCGGGCCCAGATATCGTGCAGCCTATACAATCAAGTGCCGGTATTTATTTTGACTATATGGGTAAACTGAAGATTATCAACGGTCACCTAAACGTTCTGACGCCCATAGATATTTCGCACATTCAGCCTCACATAGATAATATCAATTCTGTATTAGGTACCCTTAGATTTTTGTGCATACAAATAAATGAAACAGAATGTCGTGACACGTTGGGACCACTTACTACCCGATATCACGATATCGATACACAATTCTCTTCCATTGCACATTTAATTGATAATCGTATTAAACGTGGTGCATGGTTTGGTGGGATAGGTAGCATTTTTAAACATATATTCGGTGTACTAGACGAAAATGATGCGTACAAGTATGACAGTGCTATTAATTCTGTACAAGAAAACAATAAGAAATTAGCTTCATTGATTAAAGAAAACATTTTAGTCACCACTTCAGCTATCTCCGCTTATAATAAAACAATTTATAAATTGAAATTCAATGAAGATAGTTTAACTGAAGCTATCGACAAGCTCTCCGCGAGATTACAAAATTTGAGTGCCATTTCTAATAAAATGGCAACCTCTGTTGAAATAAATTCAATTTTGAACAACTTAGAAACTTCTTTACTTAGTATATCTTTTCAGTTGGAAGACATAATAAATGCTATTCTTTTTTGTAATATGAATATTTTACATCCTTCAATTATAACTCCGTATCAACTTTACCAAGAGCTTGCCAGTAACTATAGACATTTACCTAATAACTTAGAATTTGCCCTAAGTTTAGATTTAAGAACTATTCATACTATGTTGAATATATCTACTCTACTGTGCTACTATTTTAATCGAAAAATTGTATTTTTGTTACAAATACCACTAGTTACTCAGCCAGAGTTTTACCTGTATCATAATATACCTTTACCTGTACCTCATAATTTGCAGAAACCAGATTCATTTAGTGTAATAATACCTACCAATAAATACATTGCCGTGACAAAGGATAAAACGCACTACACAAGTATGGATACCTTAGAAAATTGTAAAATTATGAATGGTTATAATTATATTTGTAAAATTATGAATGTGTTTCCGTCTAGTGCGAACCCATCGTGTGAAAGCGAAATTTTATCTAAGGTATTAACGTCAATGCCAATACAATGTAAAACAGAATTCCTAAATGGAAATTTAGATATTTGGAAACCTTTAATTAATAACCGTTGGATTTTTGTTCAAACTAAATCAACGAAATTATCCATTGACTGTACCAATTCAGAGTTGGTAGAGAGAAACATAATAGGAACAGGTATAGTCAATATCCCATTGCATTGTACAGCGTATTGTAAGAGTACAAAACTTTATACCAACGACAATGTCCTAAACATAACCTCACCTGCAATAAGTTTCTCAGATTTTAATCTTATAAATGACTCTTGCTGTAATTTTAATAAATTTAGAGAAACCGTAAATAATGCGCCTCCTATTAAAACACAAAATATAGACTTAGAGAACATTGATTTTAAACAAAATATATTTGATGATCATGTAATCAAAGATCTCGATAAAATAATTAACGAACCGCATGTAATAAAATATGGGGCACATTATTCTTTTTTATTCATAGTTATAGTCCTACTTATAATAAGTGTTATAGTTTATAAATTCTATATTAAATTGTATAAATCCGAGGGCAAACCGAACCTATTAAGATTATCCAAAATAATGAAGAAAGAATCTGACCAACCCTTTAATCTCACCGAAATTGACATTGACAAACAAACAGACAAACGGGCAGAAATCCCTATTCCTAAAATTCGTACTAGCGTTTAACGAAATTATGTAATAACTATATTTCATTTCATTTTTATAATTTCAATTTAGAAGTATATTTCTTTATTTAGCTATAAACTTCAAATTAAATTTAAAGTTTATTTCCTATGGGGGGAGGTGTTATATCCGAGAATAGTATAAAGATGTGCCACCCCATCAACTGACGCTACCGCGTCAGCATTATCTAGTTCTAACATGAGGAACCCTACCAGATCCTCAGTTCAGTTCTTACTCAATCTTCAATCGGGTCGGTTGCCATCCAAAATCCATTTTACAAGTTTGTATCATTTTTATTGTGAAAGTTATATCTTGATGCAAATAAATATTAAAGTGTTAAAATTAAAATTACTTTTTTAAAACCCAAACACAAAGCCCTCTCGTAACAGTACGAAAATGACGATCAAATTACTAAGGGAAAGAATTCGAAGAAATCTTGTCCGAAAACAAAAAAAATTATCTCGTGACATGAAGATAGCAACTAGAACCATGTCGCGTATTTCTCTTACAGGCTGCAAGACTAATCACTCACGACTTACTTAGCCTTACTTAAAAAAGAGAGCTATCGCCAAGGCAAGAGCGGAACACATCGGCAGAATTGGTGAGAAATTAGTTCGCCTTCCTTCTGGCACTCGTGCGTTCAAGGCTGTCTTAGGGAATTTCTCCCAGCCTTCATTTCCATCCTTGCACAGAGACGATGACTCTCTGGCCCATACCGCAAAGGAGAAAGCCGATCTTCTGGGCTCGTTCTTTGCGGCCAACTTGACTCTGGATGACCGAGGGAACACACCATCCCGCAGTGTGATAGTTCCATGCCAGAACCACAGTTTCGGCAGTCAGCTGTACGTAAAGCACTTCTTTCTTTGGACATCCACAAGTCGAAAGGGCCTGACAGCATCCCTCCTATTGTGCTTAAAGTATATGCTCCAGAGTTGGCGCTAATATTGACGCACCTATTCCGGCTCTCCTATTCACTCGGCGTGGTACCGAATTCATGGAAAACAGCTTTAGTGCATCCTATTCCTAAAAAAGGAGATCGCTCTAATCCGTCAAACTATCGGCCTATAGCATAACCTCCTTGTTCTCCAAAGTCATGGAGACACTTATAAACTGCCAGCTCCTGAAGTATTTAGAAGAGCACCAGCTGATAAGTGACCGTCAGTACGGTTTCCGTCGTGGCCGCTCAGCTGGTGATCTTCTAGTATACCTGACACATCGTTGGGCGTAGGGAGTTGAGTCCAAGGGGGAGGCATTGGCAGTTAGTTTAGACATAGCGAATGCCTTCGATCGGGTATGGCATAAAGCGCTTCTCTCAAAGCTGCCTTCCTATGAGCTTCCCGAGAAATTATGCAAGTGGATCACCAGTTTTTTGGCTGATCGGAGCATTAAGGTCGTAGTCGATGGTGCATGCTCTGACCTTAAACCTGTCAATGCTGGTGTTCCCGTGCTATCACCGACACTGTTTCTTCTGCATATCAATGATATGTTGCTAATTAGTAACATACATTGCTATGCGGACGACAGTACTGGTGATGCTACATACTCCGGCCATAGCGGTATTTCTCAGGAACACGTCGAAGAGGGCCGGAACAAGCTCGTGTCTGAACTTGAGAATCAACTGATGTCTCAGAATAGGGTCGTCAAAACCTTATTACATTTAACCCCAAAAAGACGCAGCTTTGTGCGTTCACCGCAAAAAAGCACCCTTTGTCGTATCACCTCAGTTCGAAGACACTCTCCTGACAGCCTCAGCTAGTATTGGAGAACTGGGAGTCGACATATCGAACAACGTTCAGTTCCGCGATTATTTGGAAGGGAAGGCTAAACTAGCCCCCAAAAAGCTTGGTGTACTCAGTAGAGCAAAGCAGTACTTCATGCCAGCCCATCGCCTCCAACTTAACAAGGCCCAAATTCGACCTCACATGGAGTTCTCACCTCACTGTTCTCACCTCTGGGCCGGAGCTCCTCAGTACCAGCTTCTTCCTCTTGATCGCATTAAACGTAGAGCGGTTCGAATCGTCGACGACCAGACTATTTTTAATCGGCTTGACTCTTTAGCGTTACGCAGAGATGTAGGTTCGCTCTGCATCTTTTACCGTATTTATCATGGGGAGTGTTCCGACGAGTTGTTCGGACTAATTCCTGCCGCTAAATTCCACCATCGGACATCGCGTCAAAATTTAAAGTTCCATCCTCACCACCTCGATGTCTGGAAATCCACAACCGTGCGTTTTTGTAGACAATTTTTGCCTCGCACTACTCCTTTGTGGAATCAATTACCCTCGGGGGTGTTTCCGAATGGATTCGAATTAGGGACCTTCAAGAAACGAGCTTATTCATTATTAGCAACAATGTATTGCGGATGTCCATGGGCGGCGGTGATCACTTACCATCAGGTGCACCATCTGCTCATTTGCCCCTTCTGCTATAAAAAAAATAGCCTATAAGAGATGTAGGCTGATAATTTAAAAAAGAATAGGGTTGTAAAATCCATGTAAAATCAAAACTTAAGGGGTACGCAAAGGGAGGTCACAGAAAAAAATAATCTTTGCGAATGGGTTTTTTTTACAATTGAGCAATTTTTTAACAAACAAAATGACCGTATTTACGCTCAAAGCTCTAAGGAAGCTTCCAAAGTAGTAAACAGAGTACAATGTGAGCATTATCCGACTTCAGTGATGGTTTGTTGTGATATCAGCTGTGAAGGAGTAACCATATTTTTGTGATAAAGGTATCAAAACATCGGCACAAGTGTATAAGATACCTATTCTTGAGAAGGTAATTAAGCCCCTTCACAACACAATGTTCAATAACCAAGTATGGTCCTTTCAGCAAGACTCGGCACCGGGTCATAAAGCTCGATCCACCAAAACTTGTTTTGAAACACGTTCCGAACTTATAACAATTAGAACTGAAGACTGGCCGTCATCTACTTCCTATTTCAATCTGCAGAATCATGACTTATAGTCAGTTTTAGAGAGTATGGCTTAGTCTAAATGCCATGATAATTTGGAGTCTCTAATAAAATCAAGTTTTCATTGGTAATAATGTAAAAATAAATGGTAATTTATTATAATCAAGTTTTAATCATTCACATCATAATACATCGGCAAAATAGATTCAATACGTTTTTGTATGTCATCATGACAAAGTTATTTGATTTCAAAAGTTCACAGATGAAAACATTGACATGTATAATATTACCACTGGACTGGCTGATGTCACAGAATTTTTGTGCCTATTTGAATATCGCCATTTTGGCGCTGTAGACAGATGTGAGCGTCCGCGGAACTAAAATTAGTGATGCCTTCTTGTCGACAGCTTGGATACGTTTATCGATCGTTTAATATTTACAACCAGGTGGGCTGTGGTTCATGTAAATACTTTTTAATTATTGTATTATTAACTTGCGCAAATGTACAAAATTAATAGGAATACTATGAAATATAGTGATTGCAGAGGAAGATTTATATGTACAAAATATTTTAGTATTTGGTATAGTTGAGAAATTGACTCCTGCGAAGCAGGGACGGGTCGCTAGTAATATTATACAGTAGAAACTCGATTCACCGGACTAATTGATAAGGCATCCATAAACTTGAAAGTCCGGATAACTGAATATATTATGTATAAAGAAAAGTAACTGCACATAATATTAATATGTATTGTCTAATCTAGGAAGAGTCTGGCCTCGCCCAATATCCCTTTGGAAAAATATTTAAAAGACAGACAATCCGGGGTTTACCCGCATATTTCCCGTTCCCGTGGGATTTCCAGGATAAAAACTCTCCTATGTCCTTTCTCAGGTCTTAATATGATCACCTATTTTGGAAGGACTATATATATATATATATATATATATATATATATATATATATATATATATATATATATATATATATATATATATATATATATATATATATATATATATATGTATGTATATATATATATATATATATATATATGTATGTATATATATATATATATATATATATATATATATACACTAGCGGCCCGCCCCGGCTTCGCACGGAAAAAAATGATTAAAATCGATCCAGTAGTTTTGATGTATTCATTACTACCCGTGGCCCGCACGCGTTAAATTTGGAGTAAAATAATTCCCCTTTCCATGTACCATGAAGATTTCCTGCTATCTTTGAAATATCTAAATTTATATAGGTACTACATTTTTAGTTTTTACATTTTTACCTATTTCTCTTATTTTTACAATTAATATATTACATAATGTCTTTATATACAACGTTAACAGCTTTCTTGCCATTAGACAATACGAACATGTTTTCTTTAGAGATTACTCTTGAAAGAGCAATATATAGTTGGTCATGTGAAAAACAGTCAACGCTGAAATCTGAAGGTCTGCAACGTTGAAGGTTTGACCTGTGGTTTGACCCTGCGATTTATTAAGGCGAGGCATCGGAGCAAACGGGAAAAAATGTGTAAATGGTTGACCCTACGGGCCATCTCTGAAACTTTTCACTAAATTAAAGTATTTTAAGCTCAAAAGAGCTTTTGTTAAAAATGGCAGTATTATTAATTTTTTAAAAGCTGTATATTTGAAAACGATGATGGCAATCAACTCAATTTTTAAGATCTAAAATATTGTTTTAGCTAAAAAATAGGTTGAAAAATTTCGATGCTATGTCAAAAAACATTTTATTTTTACTTTTCTTCATTGATAAATCCCAAACCAATTGACATATTTTGATTAAATTAACGGTATTTGACGCAGTTTTTAAAGAACAAAAGCTGATAATATTTAAGTCAATCAATAAATTAACTTGAAAATTATTTAAAAAAAATTAAGTAAGTTTGCTAAAAACAACGTAATTTTAATATTGGAAAAGCTATAAGTTTTCTGAGAATAAGATTCGATTTTGATTTTTGAAACGGCATTTGACGTAGTTTTTTTAGTCATAAAATATCGTAGAACACCAAAAAAAGATTGGTTGAAAAATTTCGAAGCTACGTCAAAAAACACTTTTTTCAAAATTTTTGTCAACGATTACTCCCAAACGGATAAACCAATTTTGATGTATTTTATGTATTAGACGTAGTTTTTTGAGGAATAGAGCTGATTAGTTTTTGTACTCAATCGGTACATAAATCTGGAAGTTATATAAAAGAATACTGTTTCGTCAAAAGTTTTTTTGGTGGTTTTTTTTAAATTTCTCAAAATCTCCTAGACCGAATCGGTTCAAATTTTCAAGAAATCTAAGCTGAGCGGAATCCAATCGAATGCCATCAACCGCGTTGCGATCGGTCTAGCCGTTAAAAATTTATGAGATGTTTACATACACACATACATACACACCCACACACACACACGCACACACACACACACACACACACACACACACACACAAATACATACATACAAACATACTGACGTCATCGTGAAAATAGTCGGAAAAGATTCCTAGGACCTCAAAACATGGACATCTGATGAAAACTCGATTTTCAAAAATCGAGGTAAAATCAGTAACTTCCTTATCTACATACGTAGTGGGAAGTTAAAAAATCACGTTTTTTACGTTAATTGTTAGATAACAATTTTACACAAATAATACCTGAAAATATTATCTAAGGAATGTGCTAACTCATATGATAGAATGTACCTACTTTACTTGATCATATAAAATTCCGAAAACAGCCTAAAATGTTCTCTAAAATAAATAATTTGTTAATACTATTTCTAATCTTCGACATGATTTTTATATGGTGATATTTAGTTTAAAAAAAAGGATGTACTAAATTTTTGTTTTCAGCTGCAGTCCTATATTTATTTATCCGAAAATTAACAGAACATACCGCGCGCGCACCGCCACAGGCCCGTAAATCCGGAACCGCTATGCCCCTGCATTTTAAATCTGTAATATCTTCGAAAATATTCATTTAAATTACATGCTGTGAACGGCCATATTGATCTATATTAAATCAACAATATATTTAAGGTATTTAATTGGATAAGGATTAGTGCTATATTGCTTAAAATTGCTTCGAAAAAAAGCCGTTATTTCTCGTAAAAAGTAAATGACAAAAAAATGCTATTGTGGCTTATCCATAAGAGATAGACATATACCATCGCGGAGTTTTCTGTAGACCTTTTCAAGGTGTACAAATACTTAGTATATTATTTTGATAAATCTCGTAGGGTTTAGCCTGCGTTTGCAATGTAATCGGAAAAAAATTGCAGTATTTCTCTATAATATATTGAATGTTATTATACTTATAAACCTTCCTCTTGAATCACTCTATGTATTAAAAAAAAACCGCATCATAATCCGTTGCGTAGTTTTAAAGATTTAAGCATACACAGGGACATAGGGACAGACAGAGAAAGCGACTTTGTTTTATAGTATGTAATAATGATATATATATATATATATATATATATATATATATATATATATATATATATATATATATATATATATATATCAGACAATCTGACATTGTGAAAATAGTCGGAAGCTATCTGGGACCTCAAAACATGAAGAACTGAAAAAAAATCGATTTTCAAAATTGAACTTTAGCAGGAAGTTAAAGTTATTTAATTATTATTTAATTAAATTAAAGTTACTCCACCGGTGCAGTCAGTCAACCCAATTAGTAGTAGTTTCAGGTAGTGCCATCTTGCAATAGCAGCTGAATAGGCCGGCACGCCCGGGGAGATACCACTCTCTCACTTAACACCGACGTGAAGCAACAGCTTTGCTGTTGTGTTTCGTTCGGTTTGTGAGAGTCCCGGAGGCCACCCCCCCCCCCCCCCCCCAGCAGTCATAAAAGCGCGTTTTAAAGGAATTTTACCCCAGGGGGGTACCACTTGCGCTAGCGGTGGAGAATCCCCCTCTGGGCATCCGTGCTCTGGATTCCTTAAGCAGCCAGATCACGGAAGCTCAGGCTACCCCGCGTATTCTGGGGGGGGGGGCAAAATTGCGCTCATTCAAAAACCTGTCCGGGGCTAACCGCTCCCCCTCCGCTGAGATCGTGATCCTGGACGATTTTAATGCCCATCACGCCGAATGGCTATGCTCTCGTACTACAGATCATGCGGGGAGGTCTGTTAACGATTTTGCCTTGGCGTATGGTCTAACACAACTAGTAACTTCGCCTACGCGTGTTCCAGATGTGGACGACCATACGCCTTCACTGTTGGACCTTCTGCTGACCTCTCATCCGGATGACTACCAGGTATCTGTGGACGTCCCACTTGGTACGTCAGACCACTGCCTGATCCGGAGCAAAGTGCCGGTTACGCACCTATCACGGCCTCCTTTTGCAGGCCGTCGTCGCGATTGGTACTATAGGTCAGCAGATTGGGACGGGATGCGGACTTTTTTTGCGTCCTACCCATGGGGGCGGATGTGCTTCAAGCTGGATGATCCGAATGTCGTTGCTGACTCTATCGCTGATGTGGTGCTGCAGGGCATGGAACTTTTCATTCCATTTTCTGCGGTGCCAGTTGGTGGCGGGTCTCAGCCTTGGTTTGGTCGCTCCTGTAAAACGGCTTCACGCCGAAAGCGGGAGTGCTACCGGGCTTGGGCTGCTGCGTCGGCATCTCGTGATGTAAAAACCAGCACATTACGAAAGGAGTACAATTCTGCCTCTGGGTTCTTCAAAAGAGCTATCGCCAAGGCAAAATCGGAACATATTGGCAGAATTGATGAGAAATTAGTTCGCCTTCCTTCAGGAACTCGTGCGTTCTGGTCTCTCGCCAAGGCTGTCATAGGGAATTTCTCACAGCCCTCTCTTCCATCTTTGCACCGAGACGATGACTCTCTGACCCATACCGCAAAGGAGAAGGCCGATCTTCTGTGCTCGTTCTTTGCGGCCAACTCGACTCTGGACGACCAAGGGAATGCACTGCCTACCATCCCGCGGTGCGATAGTTCTATGCCGGAACTAAGATTCCTGCAATCTTCTGTACGTAAAGCACTTTTATCCTTGGACGTCCACAAGTCTAGTGGGCCGGATGGCATCCCTTCTATTGTGCTTAAAGTGTGCGCTCCGGAGTTAGCGCCAGTATTAACGCGCCTGTTTCGACTCTCCTACTCACTCAGCGTGGTACCAAAATCATGGAAGACAGCTCTAGTGCATCCTATTCCCGAAAAAGGAGATAGCTCTAGCCCGTCCAATTACCGGCCCATAGCCATAACCTCCTTGTTCTCCAAAACTATGGAAACCATCATCAACTGTGAGCTCCTGAAGTATTTAAAAGAGCACCAGCTGATTAGTGACCGTCAGTACGGTTTCCGTCGCGGCCGCTCAGCTGGTGATCTGCTAGTATATTTGACACATCGATGGGCGGAGGCAGTTGAGTCCAAGGGGGAGGCATTGGCTGTAAGTTTGGACATAGCTAAGGCCTTTGATCGGGTATGGCACAAAGCGCTTCTCGCAAAGCTGCCTTCCTACGGGCTTCCTGAGAAATTGTGCAAGTGGATAACCAGTTTTTTGGCTGATCGGAGCATCAAGGTCGTAGTCGACGGTGCATGCTCCGACCTTAAACCCGTCAATGCTGGTGTTCCCCAAGGCTGCGTGCTATCACCGACCCTTTTTCTTCTGCATATCAATGATATGTTGCGAGTTAGTAACATACATTGCTATGCAGATGATAGTACTGGTGCTGCTACATACTCTGGCCATAGCGGTATTTCTCGGGAACTCGTCGAAGAGAGCCGAAAGAAGCTTGTGTCTGAAGTCGAGAATCGACTTACTGATGTCTCGGAATGGGGTCGTCAAAACTTGGTCACATTTAACCCCAAAAAGACACAGCTTTGCGCGTTCACCGCAAAAAAGACACCCCTTGTCATATCACCTCGATTTGAGGATACTCTCCTAACAGCCTCAGCCTGTGTCGGAATCCTGGGAGTCGACATATCGAATACCGTTCAATTTCGCGGTCATCTGGAAGGCAAGATGAAACTAGCCTCCAAAAAGCTCGGTGTGCTCAGCAGAGCGAGGCAGTATTTCTTGCCGGCCCATCGTCTCCAACTTTATAAGGCGCAAATTCGGCCTCACATGGAGTACTGCTCTCATCTCTGGGCCGGAGCTCCCCAGTACCAGCTTCTTCCACTTGACCGCATTCAATGTAGAGCGGTTCGAATCGTTGACGATCAGGCTATTACGAAACGGCTTGACTCTTTGGCATTACGCAGAGATGTAAGCTCACTCTGCATCTTTTATCGTATCTATCATGGAGAGTGTTCCGACGAGTTGTTTGGATTAATTCCTGCTGCTAACTTCCACCATCGGACATCGCGTCAAAATTTGAAATTCCACCCACACCATCTTGATGTCTGGAAATCCACAACCGTGCGGTTCTCCCGGCACTTTTTGCCTCGCACCACTCTTTTGTGGAATCAATTACCGGCGGGGGTTTTTCCGAACTAATACGACATGGGGATCTTCAAGAAAAGAGCGTACTCATTTTTAAAAGGGCGGCAACGCAACTGCAAGGCCTTTGGTATTGCAGATGTCCATGGGCGACGGTGATCACTCAACATCAGGTGCACCTCCTGCTCGCTTGCACCCTCTTCCATAAAAAAAAGGAAGTCAAAAATTTGATGAAAATTTAACTGAAATATAATTCATGTCAGAACCTAGAACCTAGTGTAGCGAATAATTATATAATTTGCAATCAAAATATATCACATAACACGTGACTTCAGGACTCTTAGTAATATGTTGCAGAGTCACGTGAGTTTAGAATCTAACAATATTAGAACCTGATTAATATGATTCGATAATGACTCGGAAACTTAGGGGCTGCATATCGATAATTTAGTAGGTTGGTAATTAAGTGATTCACGTGACTGATATTAAATAATGGAGATATATATGGGTTCTATCAAGTTTAGTCTAAATCTCATTAATGTCAGCGAAACGAAACTTGTTTATATGTAGACAAAAATATAAATTTCTTTTTAAAATTAGTGACCTTTAGATGACCAACTAGGGGGTACTTGGTCCGGGCTCCTGTGAAGAATAGACCTACTGCCATTCTGCCAGGCAGATCGTAAGAGGCGACCGATCGGCTATACTTGTCACCACCATTGTGTCTACGTCTCCCCCGGATATAATATGGTACCACTGCCTTACCTATTCCCCCCGCAATAGCGTCGATGCTTGTCACTGTTGTGTTCTGGTTGTAGGGTAAGGTAGTCGATAAACTTATGCATGTGGCATTGCTATCCCGCCACACGGATAGCAACGCACCATTTACATATTTGGTGTCTGTACGCGATGGTATACCCATCTGCTTGTTTGCTATCTAATGATACAAAAATAAATTTGAGTTAATTTTTTCATAAGATATTAAGTGAAAATCTGACTTCTGGGCCCCCTTTGAAGAATAGATCAACTGTCATTTTACCAGGCAGTCCGTAAAGGGTGAACTGTTGGTCAAACGTGTCGCTGTCTTTGTAAAACTCTTGGCCAATACTACTAGGAGATAGACTTCCGCGGTATCTCACCTGGGTTTGGTGCCACCACTTAACTTACTCCTGCTGCAATAGCGTCAGTGCTTGTCACTGTCGTGTTCTGACTTATAGGGAACTGGTAAATTTATTTATATGACATAACCATCCCACCACACGAATAACGTTGCGCCAATAACATATTTAGTGTCTCTAGCCAACGGTTGCCTGTTTCCGTCACGAGAGCCGTTGCTCTGCTTGTTCACTATTCTAATATGTACATCCTGGGGTGTAGTGGGTTAATAGCATCTATCTCTGGCAGCCAACTTTCTTTGTGGAAGTGACAGAGATGTGTTAAATTTGTTGTTAGCCCATAAACTCTCGCCAGTGGCTCCAAGTAACTGTAATGCGTGCAGCGGCCAAACCCCGGTAAACCGTCTTGGCTCATGGACTAAACCTGGACGAGGGGCTTGTCACTCCGGTGAACAAGTTTATGCGGCTCCCTCCCGCAAAACGCATGAAGTCTGATTCGGCGAGAAAGGCAACCCAACGCAGATATGCAAGAGGATTTGGCAGACTCGGCGATTCAGCAAGGCAAGGTGGATGGCCTAGGGCGGCGGTAAGGGCCGTATAGTTACCGTCGGCCAGACACAGCATCTAGACTCTCTTCCTGTCGTAGCGGTTTTCCATTCCACTGAAACGAAGAGGGGGAAGACGAGTGCGTGCGCCTGTGTTTGCGCGAACACTTGCGAACCAAAATATACCCTACTTACATGACCGCTTCCGTAAAATAGACTCCGATTAACGCAAGTCCTGTGGCGATGGGATGAAGTAGAGAGGTCTGGCGTGATGCAAGCTAGGCTTTGTCTGATTCCTGTACATAAGCGGTCCTGGGTGTGTGAGTACACGCCGTGGTTGTTTTCGCACTGCAAATTTGGAGCGACAGTGTGGATTCGGCAGCACCCGGGATGACAAAGCAGCCCAAATTAGGGAGGCACCGCTTTCCTCGCTCAGCCGAGGAGGGGGCTAGAAAAGGTGCCCCAAAAAAATGCTCGTCCCTGCATAGTAGGTGGTAGTAACCGCGGCTGCCACCGCATCAATTTCATTCGTGGTTGAAGGTACAAAAATAATAATAATGTTAAACCACCTAACATGAACTTTGGCGCGTAGAACGTGCGAGCGCTTATTGATCGAGATGGCAACGCCTATCCAGAACGCAAAACCGCCGTAGTAGCTCGGTAACTTGGTCGCTATAACGTAGATGTGGCTGCGCTTAGCGAAACGCATCTTGCTGATGAAAGGGAGCTAGTGGAAGATGGAGGTGATTACACTTTCTTTTGGAAGGGTACCGCTTCCTCTGAGTCTCGACTTCTGGTGTAGGGTTTGCCATCAAAAATCACTTAGTAAAACGACTAGAGAAGTACCCTGTACATATCTCGGACCGCGTGACCACATTGCACCTTCGCCTGGACCAAGATAACTTCCTTAATATCATCAGTGTCTATGTTCCCACGCTAGACAAATCTGATGATATTAAGGACAAATTTCACGAAAAATTATCTCGATGTCTGGCCCGATGATAAATGCCCAAGAGCAGGTTTTATTGCTGGGCGATTTAAAGCCAGAGTTGGACGGGACTATGAGGCTTGGCCTGGAGTTCTGGGAAGACACGGAGTAGGCAATATAAACCCCAATGGTCAGTTGCTAATCAATCTTTGTGCTCAATACAAACTGGTGATATCGAACACTATGTTCAGACTTGCCGCCAAGTACAAGACAACGTGGATGCACCCAAGATTTAAACACTGGCATTTGATTGACTATGCTATCGTTCAGCAACGAGATATCGGTCAAGTTCAGGTCACCCGTATTATGCGGGGTGCGCGCTGTTGGACTGGCCATCGTCTGATAGTCACTAAGCTTCGGCTCCGTCTCCATCAACCACGTAGAACCTCAATTAGAAAGCCCTTAGGACGCACCTTAGACGTGGACAGGCTAAAGGATCTCGAGATTAGGGAGAAATATGCTGAAACCTTGCCTGCCACGTCTGCCTATCCAAGTAACAATATATATATATATATATATATATATATATATATATATATATATATATATATATATATATATATATATATATATATATATGTATATATATATATTCTTGATTGATGTAGGCTTTTACTATATGGTAATATAGTAAAAGCCTACATCAATCAAGAATATTGTTACTTTCTACTGGTAATTTTTTTAAATACACACAAACAAAGCACAAACATAAGTTTTTCTGTATTCGCGTGAAAATTTAACTTATTTCTTGAAGCATCTCTCTAGTCGTTAGTATTTTTAGCTTTGTGTGATGTAGTATCCGAGAGGAGTCAAGATCACTCTGTCCTGACATAGCGTGACATTAAACAACTTGGTTTGTATTGCGAAATCCAGTTATTTATAACGACCCTCCACATACCTGGCTGCGTGATTATTTTTTTATAAATGCCAAAGGGCAATGCATTTTGATGGAAAAATAGTTTAAACGCAGTAAAACTGCAACACCCGATTTCCAATCTTCTGTATCTCTATAACCTTAGATCAGATTTGTACCAAATTTTATAGAACCAAATAGGAATTATGATTTCCCAAATATAAAGATTTTCTTCAAATTGGTTAATAAATAAGCTCTGATGTAACAAACATAAAAAATAAAGCTGAAATGAGAACTTTCTTTTTGAGAAATCAGTTAAAAATGAGTCTACAGCGTGTAATTTTTTGACATAAAACCAAATACAGTTTTTAAAACTCTCCATACATTTGGTATTAGTCAAATGTTTCTATACCGAGCTTTTGATAAGTACAGACTACAGTGAAACCTTCTCTGTTTGTGACAAAAAAGTCTGGCCGCCCACGTAATGTTCGTACGAAAATGACGATCAAATTACTAAGGGAAAGAATTCGAAGAAATCTTGTCCGAAAACAAAAAAAATTATCTCGTGACATGAAGATAGCAACTAGAACCATGTCGCGTATTTCTCTTACAGGCTGCAAGACTAATCACTCACGACTTACTTAGCCTTACTTAAAAAAGAGAGCTATCGCCAAGGCAAGAGCGGAACACATCGGCAGAATTGGTGAGAAATTAGTTCGCCTTCCTTCTGGCACTCGTGCGTTCAAGGCTGTCTTAGGGAATTTCTCCCAGCCTTCATTTCCATCCTTGCACAGAGACGATGACTCTCTGGCCCATACCGCAAAGGAGAAAGCCGATCTTCTGGGCTCGTTCTTTGCGGCCAACTTGACTCTGGATGACCGAGGGAACACACCATCCCGCAGTGTGATAGTTCCATGCCAGAACCACAGTTTCGGCAGTCAGCTGTACGTAAAGCACTTCTTTCTTTGGACATCCACAAGTCGAAAGGGCCTGACAGCATCCCTCCTATTGTGCTTAAAGTATATGCTCCAGAGTTGGCGCTAATATTGACGCACCTATTCCGGCTCTCCTATTCACTCGGCGTGGTACCGAATTCATGGAAAACAGCTTTAGTGCATCCTATTCCTAAAAAAGGAGATCGCTCTAATCCGTCAAACTATCGGCCTATAGCATAACCTCCTTGTTCTCCAAAGTCATGGAGACACTTATAAACTGCCAGCTCCTGAAGTATTTAGAAGAGCACCAGCTGATAAGTGACCGTCAGTACGGTTTCCGTCGTGGCCGCTCAGCTGGTGATCTTCTAGTATACCTGACACATCGTTGGGCGTAGGGAGTTGAGTCCAAGGGGGAGGCATTGGCAGTTAGTTTAGACATAGCGAATGCCTTCGATCGGGTATGGCATAAAGCGCTTCTCTCAAAGCTGCCTTCCTATGAGCTTCCCGAGAAATTATGCAAGTGGATCACCAGTTTTTTGGCTGATCGGAGCATTAAGGTCGTAGTCGATGGTGCATGCTCTGACCTTAAACCTGTCAATGCTGGTGTTCCCGTGCTATCACCGACACTGTTTCTTCTGCATATCAATGATATGTTGCTAATTAGTAACATACATTGCTATGCGGACGACAGTACTGGTGATGCTACATACTCCGGCCATAGCGGTATTTCTCAGGAACACGTCGAAGAGGGCCGGAACAAGCTCGTGTCTGAACTTGAGAATCAACTGATGTCTCAGAATAGGGTCGTCAAAACCTTATTACATTTAACCCCAAAAAGACGCAGCTTTGTGCGTTCACCGCAAAAAAGCACCCTTTGTCGTATCACCTCAGTTCGAAGACACTCTCCTGACAGCCTCAGCTAGTATTGGAGAACTGGGAGTCGACATATCGAACAACGTTCAGTTCCGCGATTATTTGGAAGGGAAGGCTAAACTAGCCCCCAAAAAGCTTGGTGTACTCAGTAGAGCAAAGCAGTACTTCATGCCAGCCCATCGCCTCCAACTTAACAAGGCCCAAATTCGACCTCACATGGAGTTCTCACCTCACTGTTCTCACCTCTGGGCCGGAGCTCCTCAGTACCAGCTTCTTCCTCTTGATCGCATTAAACGTAGAGCGGTTCGAATCGTCGACGACCAGACTATTTTTAATCGGCTTGACTCTTTAGCGTTACGCAGAGATGTAGGTTCGCTCTGCATCTTTTACCGTATTTATCATGGGGAGTGTTCCGACGAGTTGTTCGGACTAATTCCTGCCGCTAAATTCCACCATCGGACATCGCGTCAAAATTTAAAGTTCCATCCTCACCACCTCGATGTCTGGAAATCCACAACCGTGCGTTTTTGTAGACAATTTTTGCCTCGCACTACTCCTTTGTGGAATCAATTACCCTCGGGGGTGTTTCCGAATGGATTCGAATTAGGGACCTTCAAGAAACGAGCTTATTCATTATTAGCAACAATGTATTGCGGATGTCCATGGGCGGCGGTGATCACTTACCATCAGGTGCACCATCTGCTCATTTGCCCCTTCTGCTATAAAAAAAATAGCCTATAAGAGATGTAGGCTGATAATTTAAAAAAGAATAGGGTTGTAAAATCCATGTAAAATCAAAACTTAAGGGGTACGCAAAGGGAGGTCACAGAAAAAAATAATCTTTGCGAATGGGTTTTTTTTACAATTGAGCAATTTTTTAACAAACAAAATGACCGTATTTACGCTCAAAGCTCTAAGGAAGCTTCCAAAGTAGTAAACAGAGTACAATGTGAGCATTATCCGACTTCAGTGATGGTTTGTTGTGATATCAGCTGTGAAGGAGTAACCATATTTTTGTGATAAAGGTATCAAAACATCGGCACAAGTGTATAAGATACCTATTCTTGAGAAGGTAATTAAGCCCCTTCACAACACAATGTTCAATAACCAAGTATGGTCCTTTCAGCAAGACTCGGCACCGGGTCATAAAGCTCGATCCACCAAAACTTGTTTTGAAACACGTTCCGAACTTATAACAATTAGAACTGAAGACTGGCCGTCATCTACTTCCTATTTCAATCTGCAGAATCATGACTTATAGTCAGTTTTAGAGAGTATGGCTTAGTCTAAATGCCATGATAATTTGGAGTCTCTAATAAAATCAAGTTTTCATTGGTAATAATGTAAAAATAAATGGTAATTTATTATAATCAAGTTTTAATCATTCACATCATAATACATCGGCAAAATAGATTCAATACGTTTTTGTATGTCATCATGACAAAGTTATTTGATTTCAAAAGTTCACAGATGAAAACATTGACATGTATAATATTACCACTGGACTGGCTGATGTCACAGAATTTTTGTGCCTATTTGAATATCGCCATTTTGGCGCTGTAGACAGATGTGAGCGTCCGCGGAACTAAAATTAGTGATGCCTTCTTGTCGACAGCTTGGATACGTTTATCGATCGTTTAATATTTACAACCAGGTGGGCTGTGGTTCATGTAAATACTTTTTAATTATTGTATTATTAACTTGCGCAAATGTACAAAATTAATAGGAATACTATGAAATATAGTGATTGCAGAGGAAGATTTATATGTACAAAATATTTTAGTATTTGGTATAGTTGAGAAATTGACTCCTGCGAAGCAGGGACGGGTCGCTAGTAATATTATACAGTAGAAACTCGATTCACCGGACTAATTGATA
This sequence comes from Apodemia mormo, assembly GCA_036924255.1. Lineage (NCBI taxonomy): Eukaryota > Metazoa > Arthropoda > Insecta > Lepidoptera > Riodinidae > Apodemia > Apodemia mormo. Next base: position 19,302,765 of record JAUPFN010000015.1, on the reverse strand, counting down.
AGGCATCCATATACTTGAAAGTCCGGATAACTGAATATATTATGTATAAAGAAAAGTAACTGCACATAATATTAATATGTATTGTCTAATCTAGGAAGAGTCTGGCCTCGCCCAATATCCTTGTAGTATGTGCACTGTGTATGAGCAAATGCGACTTTTATTTTTACATATATATTTGATATCTATATATTAATATGTATAGGAAAAACTTTGAACCCGTTGTTAAGGCAACTGCGAGAACGGTGAGGTATATATATTAGAAGCTTTCACGAGTAATAAATGAATAATTTATTTATAAAATTATAAAATAAAAAAGGACACAATTTTTACTTTACCTTTTTACGGTCTAGTTTAAGCCCCCTTTGAAAAGTAGATCTGATTCTGCCAAGTTAGTTCGAAAAAGGCAAACAATAGATCCATAGTGTTATTACACTAGTGAGTACACTGTTAGAGTTCTGCATTGTCTCGCCCGGGTCTGGTATCACCACCATACCTATTTCCGTCACAATAGTGCCTGTCACTGTCATGTTCCGATTTGGAGGATAAGATAACCGGTAAACTTACACATGTGGCATCAAGACCCCGCCGTAAGGATAGAGATGCACCATTAACATCTTTGGTGTCTATAGGTGATGGTTGTCTTTTTCCATCAGGAAAGATATTAGCTTCTTTGCTGTCTTATGATACATAAAAATATCATAGTGACTACTAGGTGATAGAGCCCGTTAAAGACGTCGCCTTATCCTTGGATGAGAAAACCTGTTGATGATAAGTTTCTTGGTTTCACCTAATCTTGACGCAAATGCATCAATGATTGTCACTATCGTATTCTTGTTTGGAGGTTAAGGTAAAATAAACTTATGCTAGTGGCATTAAGACTCACCAAATATATTTTTGCCGGTACTAAAAATATATTCGCAGGTTACTTTCAAGATTTGCAGCGGTTTCGCACGAGATGAGCTCATAAAAGTGTTTTATGGGTCCTAGTTATGGTGGGTGTGCTAACAAAACATTATTTGTTTGTGGTCTGTCCGGATAATCACGAATCCTCTGTATTCGCGCGAATCGGGTTTCCACTGTGAATTCGAACTTTTTTGTTTCGCTTTTACGCAATATCGACTTAACATATTTTGATGAAATTTGGCATGGAAGTAGACTATGAGTAAATTAAAGAAAACATCAAATATTCCAGGAATATCATTACATAGTATAAAACAAAGTCGCTTTCTCTGTCTGTCCCTATGTCCCTATGTATGCTTAAATCTTTAAAACTACGCAACGGATTTTGATGCGGTCTTTTTTAATAGATAGACTAATTCTTGAGGAAAGTTTTAATATATAAATCTTTCAGATATTCCCACGGGAACAAAAGCTACGCGGGTGAAACAGCGGGCAGGTCGCTAGTAATTTTATAAAACTGTAAAATCTCTTCGGGAATTTTGTTATATTTTTGTGTATTGAAAGTAAATGACTCATTTTTCTATTTTTCTTTGACAATCTTGGCCTAAAGTAAGCCAATGGTTTCATCAATTTGTTCTGTTCATCAAGCTGTGTACGAATTCCAATTTATCAAAAAATCTGTAAACCGGTTGATTTGTTGTTCTTTGTTTATCTTTGCTTTATCCTGTAGATCCGTAGCTGATTTGTCTGTTGCACTTAAGTCTGAAAAGTGAGTTATATAAGTAGATGGCAAAAATTCAAATTATTAGTCAGAATAAAAAAGTAACCACCGTAGTGTTACAGTCAAATAACAAGGCGTACTAGTAAGTTCCTACAATGTGTCAAACAACTTTTTTGTTAGTATAACAAAATGGTAAAAAAGCTCAAGAACTACTTTAATTATTCCTGTGACGGTTCTCTTTTTGCACTTAACTCGACACGAGTAGTCTTGCCGCATGCAATTTATGTTTACAATTACGTTTACTAGCGCACACATACAATTTAAATTTACTTACTTAAATGAAATTTATTTTCCCCCCAGATATTTTCGCTTAGCAATCTTTTGACCCCACATTGCTTTTGCGACTGGTGCTTTAATACAGAAGAACTTGTGTTCGAATTATTTTGCATTAATAGTTGCGCTTCTTCCATTTCCATTCCTTTTTCTTCGGACACCTTATCTTTTGTGTCAGCTATTTTACTGCTTTGTAAAACTTTGGGTCTGAAATAATTGTATACTTATATATATATATATATATATATATATATATATATATATATATATATATATATATATATATATATATATATATATATATATATATATATATATACAATACTTATATATATACTAATATATATATATATATATATATATATATATATATATATATACAATACTTATATATATACTAATATATATATATATATATATATATATATATATTGTATACTTATAGGTTTATTGATACTTCTTAGCATTAAATTAATACAAGTTTTCCGGTTTTGGATTATATGAACCTAACAAAAAACCAAAACCTTAGGTTTTAGAACCCCATATGCAGAACAATTGGCCGTGTTGGTCCGAGCTCCTTGGAAGAATAGACCAACTGTCGTTCTGCCAGGCAGGTCGTGAAACGCGAATTATTGGCTATACGTGTCACTACCATCGTGATTACTAGGTGGTAGAGTTTCGCAACGTCTCATCTGGGAATTTGGTACCACCGCCTTTCCTATTGCCTACCTGCCGTAATAATTTTTTGTTACGGCCGTTTGTAATTGTCGTGTACTGGTTTGGAGGGTTTGGAGGAAAAAATGTGTAAGCGGTTGACCCTACAGGCCATCTTTGAAACTTCCCGCTAAATTAAGGTATTTTGAGCTCAAAAGAGTAAAAACTATAAGCATATAATTTTTCAGTTCAAACATATATTTTATTAAAATGACAATATATATTTATTTTTGAAAAGCGGTATATTTTAGAAACGATGATCGAAGTTGATCTTTCGAATGGCATTCAACTCAATTTTTGAGATCTGAAATATTGCTTTAGCAACATAATCGAAGGGTTGAAAAATTTCGAAGAAAAGTCAAAAAACATTTTTTCAAAAATTTTCGTCATTGATAAATCCGGATAATTGGTTGGCAATTATCCGGTTTTGATCCAATTAACTGTATTGACGCAGTTATTAAAGGAAAAAAGCTGATAAGATTTTTAAGTGAATAGGTGTATTAGTCTGAAAGTTATTTAAAAATTATTAAGTAAGTTTGCTAAAAGCAACGAAATTTTGATATTTGAAAGGCTATTACTTTTGAAAATTAAATTCGATTTTGATTTTAGGAACGGCATTCGACGAAGTTTTTTTAGTACAAAAATGTCGTAGAATACCAAAAAATGATTGGTTGAAAAATGTATGCATTCGACGTAGTTTTTTTAAGGAATAGAGCTGATTAGTTTTTGTACTCAATCAGTACATTAATCTGGAAGTTATATTATAAAAATACTGTTTCGGCAAAATTTTTTTGAGGTTTTTTCAAAATTTCTAAAAATCTCTTAGGCCGATTTGGTAAAATTTTCAGGAAGTCTAAGTTGAGTAGAATCCAATCGAATGCCATAAACCGCGTTTCGATCGGTCAAGCCCTTTAGAAGTTATAAGATGTTTACACACACACACACACATACACACACACACACACACACACATACATATACATACTTTTTTTTATATCATAAGATAGCAAAAATGCAGATGGGTCTCCTGATGGAAAGAGTCAACCATCGCCTACAGACACCAAAGATGGTAATGGTACGTTACTATCTTGTGGCGAGGTCTAATGCCACATGCATAAGTTTACCGGCTACCTTACCCTCCAAACCGGAACACGACGGCGACAAGCATTGACGCTATTGCGGCAGGAATAGGTAAGGCGGTGGTACCTGACCCGGGCGAGACAATGCAGAACTCTACCACCTAGTAGCCACGATGGTAGTGACTCGCATAGCCAATCGGTCGCCTTTTACGACCTGCCTGGCAGAACGGCAGTTGGTCTATTCTTCAAAGGAGCCCGGAACCAACACGGGGAAAAACACACATAAATACAGACATACTGTTGTCATCGTGAAAATAGTCGGAAAAGGTTCCTAGGACCTGAAAACGTGGAGATCTGGTGATTTCCTCTCTCTGGTGAACTCGATTTTCAAAAATCGGGGCAAAATCAGTATCTTCCTTATCTACATACGTAGCGGGAAGTTAAAAATCCAATCCGTTATATTGTTCAAAATGTTATATTGTTCAAAACTGCACTGGTCCAGTTGCTAAATTATCAGCGTAATTACATACAAGTATGCATTGCTCGGCATGTTAGATTAGATGAAAACCAAACAAATGTACCTTCACATAATCCTTCAAATATTGTTAGCACACTACCCAACTTCAGTGTTGTTCTATTGTAATGTTCGATAAAACATTTGTTATCAAAATGTTTTGAACATAGAGTATCTGACTCTTTTGGAGTCCAATTTACTGCTTTCATATTGTAAAGCCATATGTTTCTAAGCGTTGAATCTACTGGAAATCTACAAAAATAAACTGAATTAATATGCGAAGGAAATATGGTGACATAAAGTGACTTATGCAAGCATGTATAAATAAAACCGCGTGGAGTATTAAAGACCTAAAATAGAATATCGATATTGAAATTATCGATATGACCTCTTGATATCACTAGCCAGTTCCAAGCAAAACAATATTAAATAAATATTATAAATTCTGCCAAAAATCTATATCATTCTCGCTAATATATATTAAAATCAGGTGCTTAAAATACAATTTCACTCAATTTTTATTAAAAACAGCGACTAAATGCACGTACCTGTGAAACGTCGTTTTGCTCTCCTTTTGGTATCAAAGATTACAAACTGCACATTTCCTCATTTTTAAATTCTAGAATATACAAAATATGAACTTAAAAATTCACTATAACGTCCACAAATTAAAAAAAAAATAAAAAAAATGATGTGGTGTCGCGGGACACCAGGTAGGAACGAACTTCCTTCGGCTAAACGGCACTACTCGCTTGTGTACGCGACTGTCGCGCCTGCGCACGTCTCATTTAACGCTTTTATTCCACGCATTTTTCTTACGGTTTTACTATCACATTTTTTTCAGTTCGGTCGCGCAGCAAAATCCCTATCCCCTCCAAGCCTGCCGTAAGGAACTTCGTTCCAATAAGCTACTGTTTTTATTAATTTAAATTACCGCGGCAACCATATGCAACATACGTCAAAATTAGTTCTCGGTACCCCCGCTGATAGCGTTTCAAATTGACATATAAAATTAGCTGTCATTTGTATGGGATAACCTGTCCAGTGGTAATATTATACATGTCAATGGATGAAAATAATGGGCAAAGCAAAATATTTTATGCCACTTACACATTTTGTCTTAATATATATAATTTTAATGTTTACTGTAACTGTTTTTGTGTACAATAAAGTATTAACAAATATATTTGTTTTGTTTCTTTTTCTTTTGTGAGAAGATACCAAGATTATACAGCCTTACGTATTGTAAGTCTCGACTGTTTATAACATTTAAACCATAAGAGATACGAACATAAACATTGTAATCGATTTTATAAACGTTTAAACGATCTTTTAAATGAGTTATTAAAAAAAAAATAGTTATTACAAATGTATTGTTATTCGCATTTGTTTATAAAAATTAATATTTTTTCGAACTTTCGTGACTTCTACCTTTTTAAATAATGCATATACAGAGTGCTAAGTGTGAGTTTTTCTTTTCGCATTCGATCGTGAGCGCGTTTGGAGTTTACTAGGAATTTGTATGTGACTTGTACAGCGCCACCTAGTGGTAAACGTGAGAAACCAGTTTACCACTAGGTGGCGTTGTACAAATCACATACAAATTCCTAGTAAACTCGAAACGCGCTCACGATCGAATGCGAAAAGAAAAACTCACACTTAGCCCTCAGATATAGACCTTTAAGGCGATTCTGTTTAGTAATAAAATATATGAACGTTGCAGTTATTTATTTATAAATAATGTCATTTTTAACCCCCGACGCAAAACGAGGGGTGTTTTGCGTCGGGGGTTAAAGTGTGTGTTTCAGGTGTGTATCTGTGGATCTGTGTATCTGGGTATCTGTGTATGTGTGTATCTGTGTGTCTGTCCGTGGCATCGTGGAGCCCTGGCGGATGGTCCGATTTATTTGCGTTTTTTTTAAATTGAAAGCCCTGTTTTGCGAGATGGTTCTTAGCTAAGATTCAATAGAATCTGTTCAGCCATTTCAAGATAACCAGCTCTTTTCAAATTGATGAAAGGAATTAAATAACTTGTAAATGCTTTATCAATACTAAATTTTGTGTTCTGTTACTTTATTGATATTGCAATTACATGGTAACGTTGAGCTAATACTTTGAGATTCTCATTCGAAGATCATCAGCGTCTATTTAACTGGCAATTTTCTTGTTTAAATAACAGATTTTCTAAATATTGCAAGCCACTTTTTAACGACTTTCTGATATCCGTTAGTACAAAAACTTGACAGACTTGTGAAGGAAATGCAGATACTATGGTACCATCCAACTGAGCTCGTGATGTAGCCTGGGTGTAGGGACTGGAACTGTCTGATGCAGAGTTTTAACAAGACAATGTTGCTTAGACTAAGTCAGGTTGCTATAAATACTAAGTTTGATTATTGCTCATGATGACGAGGATTAGAAGATGGAGCTGATAAAGTGCTACCGAAACTCACGCGTAGAATGTAGAAAGAGATAAGATAGTCAAGGTCGGACGCGATGGATTTTTGATGATGTTTACTTTCCATTACATATAATGTCGAAGAACTGAACACGGAGCCGTAAGAGTGTAATTGTAACTCACAGATAGAAATTGGTAATATAGTGGAGTTTGGAGTCATTTCATTTGTTACAGTAAGATTTTTCTCATGATGATATGGCTGTGAAGATTGAGACAAAAAAGTGGCATTAGACTTCAAGAATCCAGATTCAAAGTTCAACTACAATGAACTCTTAAACTAAACGAGGTAAAGTTTTTGCATTAGCACTTAATTGTCTTGTATTGGCAAATATCTTAGTGCTGGATGATTTTCAGGATCTGATGATGGAACTGAAAGGTAACCATGAGAACTCCTAAACTAAATAAGATAAACTAATCGAAATTGGACTCATTTGTTCTGTTTGGACAAATACTCTAGTGCTAGATAATTTCAAGAGTCTCATGATAGAACTGGAAATACTTTATGGGAACCTTGGATTAAAATTAGCAACACCATCGAATTTGAGGTAATTTGTATCGTTATTTCAAGGACTTTGGAGCGGAATGGCTTCCAGTGCCTGAAGATAGAGCTGAAGGATGTAACCAAGAACTCCTACCAGGTTAACCCATCAAGTGGGGAAAAAATTCAGTTTGTTTTTGCAAACAATTTGGTGCTAGACGATTTTTAGTATCTAATGATGGAATTGGAACGTAGTCATGGGAACTTCTAAACCAAACAAGATATATCTATCGAATTTCGGATCTTTTGTTGTGTTTTAACAAACATCCTGGTACTAGACGATTTCTGGGGTCTTATAATGGAAGTCATGCGAACTTTGAAATAAAATGGAGTAAATTTTTCACAAGGATTTTGAAGCACATTGTTTATCAGTGCCTGATAATAGAACTGGAAAAAGTCTATCAGAACTTATAAGCAAATCCAATAAACTCATTGAGTGTGAGCTGCCTGGGGTTGTTTTGACATACACTTTGGTGCTGAATAATTTTTAGGATCTGATGGTAAAAATAGAAGGTGACCATGATAATTCTGAACTAAACAAGATAAAACTATAGAACCTCGTGTTGGTTCGAGCTCCTTTGAAGAATAGGCCAACTGCCGTTCTGCCATGCAGGTCGCAAAATGCGAACAATTAGCTATGCGAGTGACTACCATCCTGGCTACTAGGTGGTAGAGTTCTGCATTGTCTCACCCGGGTCTGGTACTATCACCTTACCTATTTCTGCTGCGATAGCGCCAGTGCTTGCCACTGTCGTGTTCCGGTTTGGAGGGTAAGGTAGCCGGTAAACTTATGCATGTGGCATTAGACCTCGCCACAAGATAGCAAAGCACCATTTACATCTTTGGTGTCTACAGGCGATGGTTGACTCTTTCCATTAGGAGACCTATCAGCTTGTTTGCTATCTTACGATATAAAAAAAAAACAAGAGCATAGATTCATTTATTCTGTTTTGACAAATACTCTAATGCTAGATGCTTTCCAGGGTCTTATAATGAAGCAGGAAGGGGAAAGTCTTTGGAGCAGAATGGCTTCCGGTGTCAGATGATAGTGGGAAGAAGTTCATGAGAAATCCTAAGCTAACCCAGAAAAATCCATTGAGTGTGGGTTGCTTCGGTCTGTTTTAGCATATTTTTTGGTGCTGGATGATTTTTTGAATTTAATAATGGAAATTGAAAGTGGCTATGGGAACCTTTGAAATAAACAAGTTAAACCTATCGAGTATGGACTCATTTCTTTTATTTTGAGAGTTACCCTGATGTTAGATAATTTCTGTGGTCCTATGATAAAGCAGGCGATTTGAGGTTCATTTGGTTCGTTCTAATAAGGAATTTGGAACAGAATGACTTTCAGTTTCTCAAGATAAAACTGAAAGAAGTCCATTAAATCTCGCTAAACCAGACAGACCCATCGAGTTAATTGGGTTTGTTTTGGTATACTGTTTGGTGCTGATTTTAAGTATCTATTGATGTAACTTGAAGGTGGCTATAGGATCTTTTAAACTAAACAAGACAAACTTAACGCGTTTGAACTTATTTGTTCTGTTTTGACAAATAATCTGGTGTTAGATGATTTCCAAGCTCTTACGATAAAAGATACATGGACACAAAACAAACGAATGATTGAAAATTGAGAAGCAACATCGATTTTGATCCCGTTTGAATCGTTCTTTTTTCTGTTTTCCAGTGTCTGACAATAAAGCAGGAAGAGGTCCATTATAACTTTTAAGCTAATCTAGATAAACCCATCGAATGTTAGCTAATTAGGTTTATTTTGGCAAATATTTAGGTGCCGGATGTTTTTTAAGATAAAATAATGATGGAACTGAAAGGTGGCCATCAGAAATTGGGCTGCTATCGTTGGCTTTTATTACTAGGAGATTCGCAGGGTTTGATAATATAAATAAAAAGTGGCCATGAAACTCCTGATATAAACAAATGAGACCACACTCAATGGACTTACCATTGAGTGTGGTCTCATTTGTTATATATTTAGATACACTCTGGATCAAAATGATTTCCAGGACTACATAGTGGAGATGGAGGCCATGGGAGCTTTGCAATAAAAAAAGACGTGTGGCACTCAGAGACTGCCGCGGTAAAGCTATTGCATAGCATTTTTTATCAACTTATGCAATTACAATTATATATATGATTACGGTAGTTTTCCAATACAACCAATGCCACCTAAAGGCAGGATGCTGAACTAAAGAGACAAGCGTGATATTTCAAAAAGTCATTAAAAGTTCTGGTATTTATCGATGGATGGAATGGATGCCGGTCGGAGTGGGGGGTGTTAGGTTTTTTCGTTACGGAATTTCTGGATTCGGTCTCCACGCTCAAGGCCCGCGATAGAAGCTACGCAATAGCTTAATAACTGAAGCTCATTGAGTAAGAAACCATGGTAACCTTAACCTGATGCTGCAAGATCCCTTTTCGTAGATCATCAGGTCTTTTCACGTTTTACTCTTAAAATAATGCGTATGTAGCGGAATGGCGGTCTGAGGATGTGTCGGGGGTTTTTGAAATTTTTAATTTTATCTTGTTTAATGAATGAATGCGTTGATATAAAAAACCCAAGATGCACAGTCCCGAACAAAACTGACACTCAAAACTGTCCCTAATTTCATTTAAATAGTTATAGATATGGCAAAAACATACGTTTTAGCATATCCAACCTTAAGCGCAAGATTTATAGTTGTTTTTACAAAGCAATGTACAAAAAGTAATAAAATTGACAGTGTCGCGACCGACGCGATTCTATTTGAAATAAGCGCACAATTTAAAGTCGTGCGCTCATTTGCGGAGGACGTTTTTGAGACACTAATTGTGTATCTTGGGTTTTTTATATCAATGAATGAATGCCATTTTTAATAATATTGTTAAAACGCTATTTGTTCTCCAATAGATCAGCAATATTTTTTTGAACAAATATTTTTTGCTGCCATTATATTGCACACTTGTGATATGAAGTTGATAACAAGGGCGATTCTATTCTCAGTTGAAACGCATAGTCCGAGACCTTGCAAAACACTACGTTACTCGCGATAGTAGTGATACGTACAGTTCGCCTTTTACGAACTACTAACAGAAAGGCAGAGGTGTGTTTTCCAAAACGAGTCAGCCACAACGCGGGGAATATTTGTTATTTTTGGATTGTAAACCTTTATTTGTTCGGATGATCGGACTATTGTGACGAAATTGTACTTACTTTTTGTTTGTTGCAATGCTTATAGAGATTTGTAAGTTACTTTTTGTAATAATCATACTGCGTAGACTACTCTGATGCCCGATAAAACTCAAGTTTTTGTTTATATCTGGGTGAGACATCACAAATCACTATTAGTCACGATGGTGGTGACACATACATCCAAATGTTCGCCTTTTACGAACTGCTGGGAGAATGGCAAATAATCTATTCTTCAAAGGGAACCCTGACCAACTCGGGGATATGTTTAAATACCAAAACCCAACTACGCGGAACACACACTACCATCTACACTACCATCATGGCTTCTAGATGGTTGAGCTCTAGTTGTCTCGCCCGGTATTCAATGGTACCACTGCCCTATTCTTGCCGCAATAGCGTCAGTGCTTGTCACTGTCGTGTTACAGTTTAGAGGGTAAGGTTTCTGCTTCTATAAGGAAAGCCATCTGCTTGTTTGCTTTCTTATGATATAAATAAACTTGTTTGTTTCGTATTGCCCAATAACGTGTAAAAAACGTGTTGTGTAAAAAGTCCACGTGAGATGGCTTGATTGATTTCAGAACCAATTTTATTTTCATTTAATAATCGTTAGTCACGTTACAGTTAATTCATCTAAATTGGGACGTTTCTTCACGTCGTTACAACGATACGACTATGAAACGTCAACACATACGTACGACAGATTGCCTACTTGTCGCACAATTATAATTAATATATATAAATTTGACTTAGTTGAAAATCCGGGGTCAAACATAAGCTAACTTTTTTACATTAACCCTTAAGGGCTCAGTCCCTTATGGGTTGATGAAAGTTTGTATGTAAAATTATATAGTCAACGTGTTAACGTGCTTTCAGTCCAAAGTGCGCGGGCATAATATTACATACTAGTCTATGTGCGCGGATCAACTAATTTAAAAATAACATAACGTAATTACTTAATTTAAAAAATGAAACTGGCTTTAAATGTCTGTCTCTTACACCGTATCTCACAAACTACTCAACCGATTTTGATGAAATTTGGACTGTTCTCTAAATTTGAATATAGTTAATTTAAATTAATAATAAAAGAGTTATCTCGATATGGTTTTTAGTTCCTAAGAAAGAAGATTGATGAGATCTGCTTAAATTGCTACAACTACATTAATTTGGTAATTATGAATTGTAAATGTAGCGTTAGCGAAAAATTACCAAATTAATTAAGTGTATTATACACTAAATTAATTTGGTAATTTTTCGCTGACGCCTACATTTTTCACGCATAATTTTGAAGTTATATAAAAAAGTGTGTGTACAAAAGTTGTAGATCTTCTTATTGCTAACAACTTGGCCATTAAACTTTTTCCAATAGGACTCGTAGTTTTGCCAAAAATCGTTATAAACCGTTTTCCCCCGTTCAAAGTCCCCCCTCATACTTTCCGAACTCAAATCGCCCGTAATTTATTTTCCTCATATTTTGGCTTTGTTTTCTTCCATTTGCAATGGGTTTCATCCTACTATTATTTTTTGTTTTTGATTAATTTCAGAGGGATCGGCCCCGGTCTATGTCACATTCATTGCGTTTAACAAAACACGAGTTTTTTAAAAACATGATTTTATGATTAATTGGTAAAGTGAATGTACCAAATTCGGCACGCGCGAATCTAAAAGGGGAGGCCATAGGTATATTTGTTTACTAATTTTATAAATACTACTTTACTTTAAATACTAATATTATAAATGCGAAAGTAACTCTGTCCGTCTGTCCGTCTCTGCTTCACGCCTAAACCACTGAAGTGATTTGGATGAAAGATAGTTTGAGACCCAAGAAAGAACATAGTTTTATCCCGGTAGTTCCACGGGAACGGGAACGATGCGGGTTTTTATTTTAGATTTTTTTCCACGCGGACAAAGTCGCAGACACAGCTAGTTCTTTATATTTGTACACTTACTATAATATAAATCCTTGAGATACAATTTAATCCCAGAAAAATGCTAGCTCTTGACATGTTAAATGTAGTCCACTACCAACGCTCCGCATAAGAGGTGTGTTTAGATGATTTACCATTTTCTTCATATAGTAAATAGAGAACCTAACGAAAACGTACCAGCATATTCTGTAATATCGTTCGGTGCGCCGTGTAAAATAACCCTTCACAAAGAACCATCAAATTGAAGTTCACTATGGCTTCTATATAACGCAACAATATTTATTTCCAGTGACTAAAATACCAGAAGCTTGGCTGACTTGACTAAGATTACTTGTTTTGCTGGTTTTAAAAGGAGTTTGAAAATGTTCATGACCTCCATAGTGGTTGGTCCTTTTCAAAATATTATCTATATATTAATACGTGAAGAGAAAACTTTGGATCCCTTTTTATGACAATTGCGCGAACGGTGGAGTATAAAATTTGGTACAGTCAAAGTAAACATTGTGAACGACTGCAAAAACCATATAAAAATTTAAATTAAAATTAAAATGCACTAGAAAATAGAAATACATGACATTAATAAAAATAACATGCACTAGAAAATAGAAATAATGATGTTAATAAAAATAAACAATACAAACACTAAAGTGATGTGACATAATATATAATATTATTACACACACACGTCTAAAATTTTCTTTACGGATAAAGTCAGTTGTCAAACTAAAAAGACATTTTATTGTTAAGTCTATAGTCGTGTTTCAAACACTGGTGATCACTCGTTGTTTTGAAATGGTGTCCGTTGAATTCTAATACAGGTTTATAATGCACTAGCTGAACCACGCAGCTTCACTCGTTAGTAAATTAAAATGTCAATGTAAGAAGTTTCATACCAATTCACCTTTGATGCGATGAATTCCTTACCCCTTATCTGCATCGTTAGGACAAGCCCATTGAAAAATATCTGCCTTCTTGGTCCAACGGCTGGACGATAATATGTCAGTCAGGACTTTTCTTATTTATGCACTATGCAGATTGAAAGAAAAAAACATACATTTATTCAGCGGAACATTCAGATACATATAAAATACTTATATAGATAGATATAAAATACTAATTATGAGCATAAGTAAAAATAATTTTTTTAACATAACTTCCAGAGTAATGTACCGATTGAGTACAAAAACTAATCAGCTCTATTCCTCAAAAAATTACGTCCGTCCGTCCATCTTGGATCCGTTTGGGAGATATCGTTGACGAAAATTTTGAAAAATATGTTTTTTACGACATAACTAAGAAATTTTTCAACCAATAACCCACCTACATAATATAACCCACGGGGACGTATTGATTCTGGTAATAGGTGACACTTTTTCTGAATTTTATTTCAGGACATTTGTTTTACATCATTGGATAGCAAATAAGCAAATAGATTTTGATGCAATTTAGCAAGGGAATATTTTTTCATATCTTAAGGCGATAACATACGCCAAACTACAAAATATACTTCTCTTTGAAAGCCTACTTCTCCTAAACCGTTAATCCAATAATTTAAAAAAATATATACATTGTACGTAAAATATAATTAACTTTAAATTTTAAGTTCGTTTTTTCAAATTTCATTGTTATTTTTGACGAAAAAAAATCGAATATCTCTATTATGTAAGAACTTTCTTATAACTTCCAAACTACTGAAACGATTTTGGTGATTTTTTCACTTTATTACAGACAATTTATTGCTTTATAAAATTTAAGTTCAACATTTTACAATATCATTATAGTGTGCCATTAAATCAATAAAAACCTTATTATTTCATTCGGGGACAGTGCTCGCTCCGAAAGTCAGTCTCCCGGTAGCGTTCGTACGAGGAGGCTGTGTCGCACGTCAGCGTATACTCCACATTAGAGTCAAAGAGTAATAATACAGATAGTGCGTTTGGCACAGTAATAAGGTTATGCTGTTTAAAAATTGGACATTTCGTTTACGCTTGAACGTTTTTTATAGTTATAGTATTTGGAGCGGGAAGGCTGATTTTGTACAGAGGTTGTTCTTATGATCTAATTTAATCTCTTAAAGAGGTAAAAGGGGCGTTAATGATTGTATTAAAAAAATTGTTTATTACTTAAAATTTAGTATCTATGTTTTTTAATACGATTAAAGAAATACGCATTTTTGAATTTCTTCCCATAAAGGGGTAAAAGGAGAGTTAATTTTTGTATGAAAAATGAATTGTTTGTTGTAGAAATTACTAAAAATTTAGTATTTATGCTTTTTAATACAATTAAAGAAATTCGTATTTTAGATTTTTTTTAATTTCATCCATTAATAGGGTAAGTGTATAAGTTTGTATTAAAATAAAAAGTTTATATTATCTAAACTCTCATAAAATTTAGTACCTGCTTATTCAATTCAATCCAAATTGAAGTAACATGCGCGTAATGAAGTTCGGAGTTTCATCCCTTAAAGGAGTAAAAGTGGGTGTTACAATTCATATGAAAAATTAAACGCTTATGGTCAACATAACTTGAAATTTGGTACTTATGTTCTTCAACACAATTTAGAAATTATATATTTAGGGATTTCATACATTTTATTCCTTAATTTTCATACATTTCCTTCCTTCCTGTTTGTACGAAAAATAGATTTTTATTGTAGAATATTGTAGAAATTATTTAAAACTTAGTATTTATGTTTTTTAACACAATTAAATGAATACGAGTTTAAGGTTTTTTAAATTTCAAAAATGTGGTTAAGTTTGTATAACAAATAAAATTTGTTTCATCAAAATCTTTTCAAATTTATTAGTTATGTTCTTTACTTCAATTACATAAACGTGCATGTAAGGAAACTTTGAGTTTTATCTCCTAAAGAGGTAAAAGAGGATATTAAGGGGCTGAAAGCTAGTACTTTATCAACAACTTTGTTTGCGTGTGGACGCTGAATAATATTTAATCAGGTACTTACCTACGTTTACGCTTGAATGTTTTAATGGCTATAGATGGATAAGTATTTTGTAAATATTTTGTATAAGTGCACAAAAAATAAAACAAATAAACAACGAATATAATTCAAGCAAGCGACTAAAAAGCAAAACTCTGAAGAAAAAAATAAAAAACTGGTACTATTTGAAGGTGGTGAAGTTTTCGCAACAAGCATGTTTGTGTGAAGAGAGTAATGAACGTGCAGGAAAAAAGAAAAATTTCCAAGGATCGTGAGGCCTACCTCGTAAAGGGACTGGCGTGAATATATATCGTTGTTGTTGTTGTTTTACCAATAACCAGGACCGACTGCTTTATGTGCTCATCCGAGGCATGAAAGTGGTAACACACCACCCGCCAGACTCCAAGCTGCTACTGAAATTTTTGAATTTTCGAAAAATACCTTAAACCAAACTTTAGGTTATCCCCTTGACTACGAGGCAGTTATTATAATGATTACTTATTTTTTTCGACCTTGGTTTTTTGCAACACATCAACCCGGTTTTGGAACTACCGCTTTACATATTCCTGCCGCAATAGCGTCGGTGTTTTTAACTGTCGTGATTCGGTTTTGAGGGCAAGGTAAACATATGCATGTAACATTCTAACCCTGCTACATGAATAGCAATGCACCATTAATATTTTTAGTGTCTATAGGCGATGTTTATATGTTTCTATCAAGAAAACTGTTTACTTGTTTGCTATCATAAGAAATGAAATAAATATAAATTAAATATATTATACATACAAATAGTCTAAATTAATCAACCTGTTTAAAACTTTCCTTTTAATTTAATTGAAAGCATATAGATATGGTTTCAATTAAATTAAATCTCTACTTTTTCTTACGAGGTTTCAAAACAAAAACTTAAATTTTTAAAGGTTATTTAAGAGGTCACTTTTTACAAAATCAGTTTTCAAAGGTTTTGTTAAAATAGTTAATTTTATGTATTAAAATAAAGTGCTACACGAGATGTATTGTATATTATAAGAAAATAGGATACGTAACAGTCATTATTGTGTAAAATTGTCATATAATTTTTTTGTCGATTTTCAATATTTACTGTTTTTTCTTTCGATATTTATCGTTTTTATAAAATGAATCGATAAGTGACCGATTATCGGTTATGGGTTTTGAGTTTGCTAACATTCATTTGATTCAAGATGATAAAAGTTCATATAGGTAAACAAAAATGTTAAAACGTATCTGCATCTACTGTATATACCCTTTGACTTTGGGAGATGTCGGCGTGCGTAATAGTACTTACGCTGCGCCTGTCACTAACTCAAGGTCGTTCGCAGGTGTAATCGCCTTAAGGTAGCAAACTCTCTCTCTCTCCTGCTCTCAGCTTTCCTGATTTATTTTTATTTTATAGAAGAGTGGGCAAACGAGCAGGAGGTGCACCTCATGGTAAGTGATCACCACCGCCCATGGACATTCGCAATACAAGAGGTCTTGCTATTGCGTTGTCGGCCTTTTAAGAATGAGTAAGCTCTTTTCCTGAAGGCCCCCAATTCGTATCCGTTTGGAAACACCCCTGCCGGTAATAGATTCCACATCAGAGTAGTGCGAGGCAAAAAGTTCTGAGAGAAACGCACACTTGTAGATTTACAGACATCAAGATGATGAGGGTGGAACTTCAAATTTTGACGCGAGGGCCGATGATAAAATACGGCGGCAGGAAATAATCCAAATAGCTCATCGGAACACTCCTCATGATATAAACGATAGAAGATTTAGGGTGAACCAACATCTGCCCCATGTCAAAAAGTCAAGCCGTTTCGAAATAGTCTGTTGTCAACGATTCGAACCCCTCTACGCTGAATGCGATCAAGAGGAAGAAGCTGGTAATGAGGAGTTCCGGCCCAGAGATGATAATTGCACTCCATGTGAGGCCGAATTTGTGCTTTGTAAAATTGAAGGCGATGGGCCAGTAAGAAGTACTGTCTCACTCTGCTGAGCACCGAGCTTTGTGGAGGCTAGTTAAGCCTTACCTTCCATATGACCGCGAAACTAAACGATATTAGTGTCGTGATTCTAGAAGTCGACATAATCCCGACACTAGCTGAGGCTGTCAGGAGAGTATCCCCAAATCGAAGTGACACGACAAAGGGTGTCTTTTTAGCACTGAACATGAAAAAACTGTTTCTTCTTGGGGTTAAAAGTGACCAGGTATTGACGTCCCCATTCAGAGATATCGGTAAGTCGATTCTCGACTTCAAACACAAGCTGTTTTCGGCACTCTTTGATGTTTTCCCGAAAAATACCGCTTCGGGCGGAGTATGTAGCATCACCAGTACTGTCGTCCGCCTAGCAATGTATGTTGCGAATTCGCATCATGTCATTGATACGCAGAAGAAACAGTGTCGGTAATAGCACGCAGCCTTGGGGAACACCAGCATTGACAGATTTAAGGTCAGAACACGCACTGTCGACTACGACCTTGATGCTCCGATCAGCCAAAAAACTAGTGATCCACTTGCATAATTTCCCAAGAAATCCATAGGAAGGCAGCTACGTGAGAAGCGCTTTGTGCCGTACCCGATCAAAGGCCTTCGCTATGTCCAAACTAACAGTCAATGCCTCCCCCTTGGACTCAACTACTTCTGCCCATAGATGTGTTTGGTAAACTAGAAGATCACCAGCTGAGCTGCAACGATGAAAACCGGACCCAGTTAATCGCGGGCAAAATAAACTCATGCCTGTAGCATTAAATCGCTTCAAAACGACTGACTACTCCCTTTTATGTTTGTATGTATTGTAATGATTCCTTGCTTTTATGTTCATAGTTCTGTGTTTTGAATTTATCTTACGAGAGTTATAGGGCTACTTACATTTTTTTATGTATTCCCTTTCATATTTATATCTTTGGTCTTTATTTTTCCTTTATATTGTAATTATTTTCCATTACATTGATTTTCATAATGTGTCATGTCAAAATTTTTACTGATCATGGGGGAATACCTTTAAGTTTCGACATTGTTCCATCCTTGGGCCTATAAATACCCAAGCCAGTCATCATCGCGAGTTCAGTCATCGTCGGAAATTCACAATTGAAACAGGGCAGTCATTGCCGGGAATTTACAGCAAAAATTGTCAATCAAAGAAGAAGTCTGGAAGATAAGTCCGGAGCCTCCTCTACCGGTCTTGATCCTATTTAGTTCGGGCAGGTGCCTTCAAGCCGGTCTCTGAGCATGTTTATCGCACTTGACGCTGTGCGTGCCACTGAGCGCGTGCCTACTATGCGCGTTCCTTGTTCTCGTGCTTGAGCCTCGTGCTTGTTCTTCGTGCCTGCTTTATCGTGCCTGTCTTATCGTACCTGTCTCATCGTGCTTGTCTCATCGTGCTTGTCTCATCGTGCCTACCTTATCGTGCCTGTCTCATCGTGCCTGTTTCACCAGTCTGCCCGTGCACCTCAGCGCAAACCCGCTGCGCGTGCTACCCACGCGCGTCCACATCACGCGTCTGCGAGCGTCTCTACACTCCGGGGGTACTTATTAATATCAGTGTCGACTGTCTAACTCTTATGGACAATAATATTATTAGATCCTGCATTTCATTTAACTTTCCCCTAGTGCCACCAGGTTTCTCGAGCCTCAGGAATCTGGTGACAGCTTTTCTTGTGACTCCTCTCCTCTCCCTCTACTCTCCATAGGGGTTGAGGCTTTAAGGTTATAGTATGTAGCAGCTTATAGTAAAGTACAAAATAATGCAGCATAATTTTGAAAAATAAAATTAGTAAGGGAAGCACTCCATACATTTAATGTAATTGAAGTATGAAATTAATCAAGAGATCAAAGCCGTGTGTGAGTATAATAATAAGGTTTTTAAAAAAATTGTTTTTAATTTTGCCAATATTTTGTGAGATATTCGCTTCTGAAATGGTAAAAAGTGTCGCCCCTAACTTTTAAATCCTCGGATGAAAAATTGGGAATATTAAATTCAACAAAACATTCAAATGAAAATTGGTTTCAACAAAATCAATCATGTAGTTTATGAAGTATAGGATAATTCGATAGTTGCATGAAATATATCGGTAGGTGCATAAAATAAATTTGTTTTTATAATGACTCCTCAACCTGCGCGGATGCTATTACAGGTGTGCTACGACAAGGTATGGAGTACTTTATTCCTTTCTCCGACGTAGCCATGTCCAGTAAAGCTCAACCCTGGTTCAGAGCCAATTGTAGACGTGCTGAGGCGCTAAAGCATGAGGCATATCTGGCTTGGGTGGATGCTCGACACCGCAAAGCCAAGGACATATCAGAGAAAAAGATAGCCTTCAACCAGGCCGCCAAATTCTGCAAAAAGGCTCTACTGAAAGCTAGATTTGACCACGTAAGCCGTATTGGGAATGGCTTCATACCTCTCAGGTAGTAAGGCCTTTTGGTCCCTGGCAAAGTCGGTTGAATCGAATTTCTGCTGCCCCTCACCTCCTCAATTGCTGAAACCGGATGGGACGCTGGCTCACACCGCTGTAGAGAAAGCAAACCTGTTCGCTACTCTATTCGCGGAAAACTCGCGTCTGGATCCCACCAACGCGAAATCACCCAGGCTACCTGTATGCGAAATGAATATGCCGGAAATTCACATCTGCCAGACTGAGGTTCTTAAAAAGCTGCGGAATCTGGACGTGACAGAACCAGTGGCCCTGAGGGAATTCCAGCCATAGAAGTGAAAACCTGTGCGCCTGAACTCACTCCTGTATTGACACGCCTCTTTCGCCTTTCAATGATGACTGGAAAATTACCGAAATCATCTAAGCTTGTCAACGTGCAGCCTGTGCCCAAAAAAGGCAGTCGTGCCGACCCCTCCAACTATAGGCCAATTTCAGTCACATTCACACTCTGCAAGACTATGGAGCGTGTACTGAACAGTAGGCTAATGGCAGACCTAAAAGCGAACGATCTACTCAGTGACCGCCAATACGGGTTTAGCCGAAATCGGCCCACTGGGGATCTTCTAGCGTATGCCACCTACATCTTGAGCTCGGCCATCGAGAATCATGAGGAGGCACTAGCTGTCTCCCTTGATATCTCGAAGTGAAACGTGCGTTGAGTGCGTACATAGATTGTGTGCTTTTGTGATTGGTTCTGGGGTGAGACATGGTTGTAAAAGTGTGGTGGATGTGGGTGGATAATTGTGCCGCTGAGTTAGAGATAATTGATCTTTTTATCCGGACCATCGGTGAGTTCAATCCATTTATTAATCCGACGTCTTTCTTTTCGGTACCATCACGGAGGAAACATAGAACAGTTAGCGGATAATAGCAAATTTAAATAATTTCTCCTTTTACATGTGTATGCTTATAGTGTATAATATACTTATACAATATATTTATACAATTTTCACTGTAGCAAAATTCAGTTTGTATTTCTCCGAGACATTTTTTTTATTATCGATAGGTAAGCGCTTGACCTAGATCTCGCCTGATGGTAAGCTAAGATGAAGCCTAAGATGGAACGCGCTTCCCTAGAAGGTACCTGTTCAGTCTTCTCTTGAAGATCCCCAGATTGTACTCGTCGGGGAACACAGACTCAGGAAGCATGTTCCAGTCCTTTGCGGTTCGAATGAAGAATGTTAAGTCGAACCGCTTTATCTGAGTACGTGGAACGTCCACCATATGGCGACGCCTAAAATCTGTGCGCCTCGATTGATCGATAGGAAAACGGGGATAGCGGAATTAAGTCGTGCAATTCCGCAGCGCACTCTCCAAAGTGTATCCGATAAAAAACCGATAAACTAGCCACTCTGCGTCGATGAGCCACTCAATGCACGTTTCACTTGCGTGAGTGCGTACATAATTTGTGTGCTTTTGTGATTGGTGCTGGCGTGAGACGTGGTTGTAAAAGTGTGGTGGATATGGGTGGATAATTGTGCCGCTGGGGTCTTCTTTTTATACGGACCATCGGTGAGTCTTATCCTTTTATTAATCGACGTCTTTCTTTTCGGTACCATCACGAAGGAAAACATAGAACAGTTCGCGGATAATAGCAAATTTAATTAATTTCACCTTTTTAATAATGTATTTTCGCAAAGTAACGCCTGAATCGATAAAATATTTTTTCGCCGTGTTGGTCCCGGCCTCCTTTGAAGAATAGGCCAACTGCCGTTCTGCCAGGCAGGTCGTAAAAGGCGACCGATTGGCTATCGAGTCACTAACATCGTGGCTACTAGGTGGTAGAGTTCTGCATTGTCTCGCCCGGGTCTGGTACCACCGCCTTACCTATTCTTGCCGCAATAACGTCAGTGCTTGTTGCTGTCGTGTTCCGGTTTGGAGGGTAAGGTAGCCAGTAAACTTATGCATGTGGCATTAGACCTCGCCACAAGATAGCAACGCACCATTAACATCTTTGGTGTCTATAGGCGATGGGTGACTCTTTCCATCAGGAGACCCATCTGCTTGTTTGCTATCTTATGATATAAAAAAAAATATATACATATGTTATTTCGCTGCTATGAAACCTTTCGTAAGTAGGTCCGATTCACTCTTGGTCGATTTTTTACTTATAATATCGGTAATCAATTACGCCCACTGCCCAGCGAAGCAAGCAGGTTATGCTGCACATTTATAATTATAGTCGAGAGATTTTTGATTCTATTTACGTTAGGTGACGTTGTTCTAGAGCTTTAGAGCACGTGTTTCGCGACATTTCACGGAAAACGAGATGACGTAAAATATAAATAACACAATATGGCGAAAAATTTATTTTGGTGTTCATAAACCGTGACCAGCCAGGTAGGACCCTCTTATAGATCTTATTACACTTTTGATAGCCCTGTGATAGAAATTCGACCATAGTCTCACACTATAAAACCTCTTTTAAGTTTGACATCAGACTTTAAGCCGTACAGAAAATATTTTAGTATACATGTGTGTATATATTATCTTGTATGTTACATTAATGTAGTGTATGCAAAGTTTATTTTTACTATTTTATTTATGAAGTTTCAGCAGTCGAAATGTAAACTTCAACTGTGCCCATACTTTCGATTAGCGTAATTGTCCTATAAAGGGTTATAATTTTTTTACTACACTTATTAATATATAGGTACTGCTAAGGAATATGCAAGAAAGGAACAAGTAAGGAGAACTTTGTACCCTTTTTTAATTGCCTTAAAAAAGGGTACAAAGTTCTCCTTACTTGTTCCATTCTTCCATATTCCTTAGAACGGTGAAGTATGAAATTTGGCGCAGTTAAAGATTTACATTACAGAGGAGTGAAGGAACCTAATATTTTTAAATAAAATGCATTAGAAATATAGGTATTCAATTAATAAAAATAAATATTACACACACTACATTCATATAGCACACATGATAATATATGATAACACAGATGTATACAAAAATAATTTCTTACGGCTTAAAGTCTGATGTTTTAAGTTTGATAAAAGAAATGTTATTGTTTAGTCTATGGTCGAATTTCGTCCACCGGCGATCACTAGTCTTCATAAACAAGCAAATCGCTCTACTTTATAGCAGGGGAGTTACTGAACCCTACTACTAACCCGCTTCGCACATAGGTCGATTTTTTTTTAAATATTAAAAAGCCTTATTATCTATATACATATAATAAAATCGTAGGAAAGTCAATGTATGTCCGGGGTAAACTTAAACAGTACTGCATGGATTTACTTCAAATTTTTCATGAATATTACTAACAGCCCCCTTAGACAAGTGGCAAACGCTCAGTAACTATTCAAATATTACGCTTTGGCGATATTTAGGCCAAATTGGTAGCCAAGTGGATCATGGCTTGTTCAACGTTTGTTCCATACGAACTTTACGAAGTATATCGAATATTGTCTCTGAATTGACGGTAAACGTCACCTTGAAGTACTATTTTCACCGAGGTTATAACTTTTATTTATATGAAAAGTGCATTAAAAGCAAAAAAGACTTGCCCCCCAAGATGTGGCATCAACGCTAGTACAATAGAAAGAGAAATTTATGGATTTGTCATAAGCTGTTGACATGAGCGTAAACGAATTTGTAATTGGTAGCCAAGTGTCATTCGTGAAACGAAACGTTATATTGCATCGATCATTTTTGACAATTCTCGTACAAAACTGTAGCCAAGTGGCACTTTTGACAAGCAAAATAGTAGCGAATTATCCGATAATCAGCGAACGCTAGAACCCTGCAGATTACGCTTAAAATGGCGGTTGATCACTATTATTCAATCAGCTGTTCTAAAGCGTGGATAACATCTGTGAGAATTTTTGATAATTTTAAAGTAAAATTAACGCAAATTAAGGCTTTTGGTGGCACATTATTAATGGTGCTTTGATATCCTTGTGGCGAGGGCGGGGTATTAATGTCACATGCATACATTTACCGGCTACCTTACCCTCCAAACCGTAACACGACAGTAACAAGCACTGTTGCTATTGCTGCAGAAATAGGTGGGCCAGTGGTATTAGACCCGGGCGAGACAATGTTCTGCATTGTCTCGCCCGGGTCTACCTACCACCTAGAAGCCACAATACTAGTGGCTCGTTTACCCAATTGTTCGCTTCTAACGAACTGCCTAGCCACATTGTAAGTAGTGATAGGTTTGCAAAATGCTGACAATGTATTAATGATGATAAATATAATATTTCGTCTTTAAATATTTTACAGGCACTATAAGTTCAAGTTATAAACACTATGTTCTTGCTACAACCCTTGTATTTTGTAAATTTAATGAAACAAAGAAAGATAGTTTATTTTTCAGTGTAGCAATAGATTTCGATCAATTTTACATTTCTGTAAATATGTATGCCAAAAAATACGAAAAAAATAAGTTTTGTATGTTCAGTTTTGCATATTTTTGTTCATTTTTAATAATAAATTTATCATCTGCTTTCATAAATCTGAAACATAAGTTTTAAAATGTGACTATCGATAACATTTTGCACAATTCTACGTTCACTTGTAATGTAAAGAGGATTTACTTAAAATAGGTTAACACAATCAAATTTGATAGCAAGGAAGATAAATACATAAATCTTGGTGACAGTATTTAATTTTATAATTCTTTAAATTGGTAGTACTGACAGAGTTCAATTGACATGTTAGCTATATAGAAACTTACGGCATGACAGTAATTAAGAAGAAAAGATAGTATATTTTATCTTATTCGCACTTACGCGGTACATACAATCAAAATTGAATCAGATATAGCGACTCTGTTCTTATTTTATATAATATTTATATATTCCATCCATGTATATTATTCATCCGAGATTGATTCACGTTGTGAAAATAACACTTCAAACTGACATCGCCGTCGATTCACAGACAATATTCGATAGACCTCAGTAGAATGAACGTTAAACAAGCCATGATCCACTTGGCTACCAATTTGGTCTAAATGACGCCAATGCGTTATATTAGAATGAACAGAGAGCTCGGTTGGCGGTCAGAGCGTGCGCACGACAGAAAAATTTTGATGGAAAATTTCAACCCTATATAACACCCCTTTTTTGTTGCATCATTGCGTGGAGGGGGTAAAGGACACCAACTTTTATCAAGGTCACTTTGCTCTGAGTTAATTCCCCGTGGAGTTAGGGGATGAAAACCGAAATCCATTACAAAGGCGTCTGCGACTTAAAAAAAAGAAAATGTATTGAAATCCCCCTAGTTAGGTTAGGACTCTTAAATTATGGCAATTTGCGTTCATTAAACTTTAAAATTATCAAAAATTCTAACAGATATTATCCACGATTTAGAACAGCTGATTGAATAATAGTGATCATCCGCCATTTTTAGCGTAATTTACAGGGTTCTAGCGTTCGCTAATCATCGGATCATAATTTTGCTTGTCAAAAGTGCCACTTGGCTAAGGTTTTGTATGAAAATGATCAAAAATGATCGATGCAATATAACGTTTCGTTTCACGAATGACACTTGGCTACCAATTACAAATTCGTTTACGCTCGTATCAACAGCTTATGTCAAATCCATACATTTTGTTTTCTATTCTCCTAGCGTTGATGCCACTTGTCTTGGGGGGCAGGTCGGGTCAACATATAGGCTACATATTATCACGCTATTACCTACGGGGGAGGAACTGTGCGGAGTAAACGAAGTCCGCGCGGACGAAGTTGCGGGCAACAGCTAGTATTATATAAAATATTAAAAAATATTTTATATTGATAAGAATAGACTAGGTGGTAGAGTGCTATTATCTCGTCCGGGTCTTGTACCGGGTCATGTGGCATTAGACCTCGCCACAAGATAGCAACGCACCGTTAACATCTTTGGTATATATAGGCGATGGTTGACTCTTTCTATCAGGAGACCCATCTGCTTGTTTTCTATCGTTTATTGTATGATATAAAAAAAATAATATGTTGTAAATTACATACGTTCAAGTTCAAAAAAATTGACAACCTGTTTTGATGGTTATAGTATGCACCAGACGATAGCAAAGTTGTCATTGGGATTGTAATTCATAACCTTCTCGCACAAGGCTGAAATTTTGTGGAAATACTTCCGTGAAAAGTAGCGCAAAAATTATATGTATGCATTCATAAATTTCGTTCCCATCCTACTACTTCCTACTTTATTATAAGAACCTGGAAATCATCTAACACCGGATTATTTGTCAGAACAGATCAAATAAGTCCAAACAGGATGGGTTTGTGTCGTTTGGTTTGAAAGATCCTGTAGCCACCATCCAGTTATATCAATAGATTCTTAAAATCAGCCTGCACCAAACAGTATGCTAAAACTAACCCAATTAGCCTATACTCCATGGGTTTATCTGGGTTAGCGAGATCTCTTGGACTTCTTGCAGTTTTATTTTCAGAAACTGGAAGACATTCTGTTCCAAAGTCCTTATTAGAACACCACCACCTAATAGTCACGATAGTAGTAACTCGCATAGCCAATCGTTCGCCTCTAACGGACCATCCGTGTGACGCGATGGCCATGCCACATGCATATGTCTACCGGATACTTTATCCTCCAAACCGAAACTCGACAATGACAAGCATTGACGCTATTGCGGCAGGAATAAGTAACGCAGTGGTACACCTACGCGAGCGAGACGTTGTGGAACCACCTAGTAGTCGTTCTAGAAGTCACAGCGGTTGTGACACATAATAGCCAATCGATCGCCTTTACGACATGCCCGGAAGAACGGCAGTTGGTCTATTCTTGAAAGAAGTCCAGACCAACACGGGGGTTCTTTAGCTAAGTCGAGTAAAAAAGTAGCCTATGATGGTCTTAAAAAATCTTCGCATTAGTGCCTTTTAAATGTAACCGGTTTGGCGCACATCGCTTCGATGGTTTCAAAATGTGTAACGGACATTAGTAGAAACATTTTTCGTGTTTTATATAGGTTGATTGGTAAAAGACTACTCGTTGTTTTGTGTTCCAATTTGAAGGGTAAGGTAGCCGGAAGACTTATGCATGTTATATTACCAAGCCGCCACACGAATAGCACCGCACCATTAGCATCTTTGGTGTCTATAGACGATGGTTTTTTTTCCATCAGGAGAGCCATCTACTTTGCTGCTATTTAATGATATAAAAAAACTTAAATTTAGTCCTAATGACTTACTACTAGCTAAGCCGGCAAAACGTTTGCCGCGTTAGCTAGTAGCAAAATAATTCGATTTAATAAGATTTATCGAATTTCAGTGTACAAAATACATTGCTTTATTTTTCCATCTTTATCAAAACGAATTCTGATTTTAAATTAGCCAATCAGAACGAGTGGTTCCTTTTTCCCGCGCCTCGGGTAGTTGACAGAATGGATTAAGGAAAAGAAATCAAACACTGCTAATCCCACAGAACAAATAAGTAGGCTAATCTAGTTCTTCTGTGTGGTCTATAATAGAACCAAAGAGATTTCACTGCAAATTTTTATTTCTAAATTACGAAAAGCCATTTTCCTTTGCCGTGTTAGCTAGTAGTAAATAATTCGATAAATCGAAAAGATTTCTCGAATTTCAGTGAACAAAATACGTTGCTTTATTTTTTCATATTTATCAAGACAAATTCTGATTTTAAATTAGCCAATCGGAACGAAGTGTTCCTTTTCCCCGCGCCTCGAGTAGTTGAAGGACAAGAAATCAAACAAGAAATAAAACAAATAAATAGGCTAATCTAGTTCTTCTGTGTGGTCTATGATAGAACCAAAGAGATTTTACTGCAACTTTTTATTTCTAAAATACAAAAAGCCTTTTTCCTTGTCTCATCAATGTATCTCTCCTTCTTTCTCCCTTTCAATCAATTAAAAAAACTCGTCATTTTTTTATCTCATTTTCTTAAAAATTAACCAATATACCTACAAATGTTAACGTCTGGGAGCCCACACTCGATTTCTTATCTAGTTTTATATATTTTTTTAAAGTACTGAATACAATTATAAAGTCATGGACTTATAAACCTTTAGTATACGGGCTGATTTGAAGCACGGGGTTGATAACACACCATTTGGTTTTCGTTGATAGCATGTCCGTATCCCTGAAGATGTAGACAGAGATAACACCAGTGCACCCACGATAAGCCGAAGATACTTAATCCCACAATCTGATATGTGACAAGGCTACCAGCCGGCCACTATCCAACCCCGCGCAGAAAACTCAAAAAACCCATTTTTTTAAATTTTTCGACCACATGGGGACCGACCCGGGAATCGAACCCGGGACCTCATGTGGTCAACACCGACACCGGATCACTAGACCACAGAAGCGGTTTTTGATGATAAATAAAAAAAACTTAATTTATTTAATCATACATTAAAAAACACTTTTGCCGAACTCGCAGATCGAACTCTTTCCGCCTGAGCCATATGGGCTATGTAGGCCCTGACGCAAAAAATTTGAATAATAAATCCCAAATAATACCAATTAAGGTTAATTTTCAATAGGAAGTGGTTTATGTAAGGCCTTCAACACGCTGGCATCAAGCGCATACTCTAAAGGGCATGACCCTCAGCCTTTGTATTTGTGTCAAGGATGTCACTATAAATAGACATGTTGTTATAACTTCTAAAAGCTGATTTTTTATCATACTGTTTAATTAACACAGATAAGATTATGTTAACATGAAACCATATTTTTAACTTTCCGCTAAGAAATATGTTTTTTTTTTAAAATCGAAATTTCCCTTATCCCGATTATCGAAACTCAAGTTATCACTAGATTTCCACGTTTTAACATCCTTGGAACCTGTTCTTACTTTTTTTACGATGAGATCAGTATGTATTTATGTGTATTTATATGTGTGTGTATGTGTGTATGTAAATATTTCATATCTTTTGAACGGCTCGATCGATCGAAACGCCGTTAACAGCATTCGATTAGGGTTCAACAAAATTAGATTTCAAAATTTTCGAAAAATTTTAAAATTGTTGAATGTATTTTTTTAAAAACCATCGATTTACTAATATCTACCGATTGATTCCAAAATCTAATCAGCTGATTTCCCTTAATTTTTATTAATTAATTTTGGGAGCCAAATTAATTTCGGGAGTTAGGGGGCGTCCATAAATTACGTGAGATGTTTAGGGGGAGAGGGGGTTGGGTCAAATCTCATCTAATCTTACGTTGGGGAGAGGGGGGGTCTCGGCAAATATCACGAAATTTTTTTTCTGTCTGATTTTTGATTAATTCACTAATTCGTTCGAAAGAAAATAAATTAATTCATACTTCGATGTTATACTTTAGTACTGACTGTCAAACCACTATATTGTACAACACACGCATGATTCTCCATGGACGGAATTACAGTAGATATTCTTTTTTTAATCGCAATAATTACGAGTTAAGTATTCTATTGTTAAATTTTTAATTGATTACTAGTCTTAACTAAGTAGTCGTAAATAAAAGCACGAAGCAATTGTTTTTTTCTTTTTACAATAACAATCCAACGCGTTTACATATTTAAGAAACCCACATTTTGAAAAATCTCACGTGAGATTGGGGGATGGGGGAGGGGGCTGAATAAAACCTCACGACATCTCACCAGAGGGGGAGGGAGGGACAGAAAATTTAAAAAACGCCTCATGTAATTTATGGACGCCCCCTTATCATTTACGAAAAATTTTGAAAAAAAGTGTTTTATATAGATACACAACTTTGATTATTCAGTATTCTCCCCATGTTGGTTCCGGGCTCCTTTGAAGAACAGACCAACTGCCGTTCTGCCAGGCAGGTCGTAAAAGACGACCGATTGGCTATGCGAGTCACTACCATCGTGGCTACTAGGTGGTAGAGTTCTGCATTGTATTGCCCGGGTCTGGTACCACCGCCTTAATAAGTAAGGCGGTGGTCCTGCCGCAATAGCGTCAGTGCTTGTCGCTGTCGTGTTTCGGTTTGGAGGGTAAGGTAACCGGTAAACTTATGCATGTGGCATTAGACCTCGCCACAAGATAGCAACGCAACATTAACATTTTTGGTGTCTATAGGCGATGGTTGACTCTTTCCATCAGGAGACCCATCTGCTTGTTTGCTATCTTATGATGTAAAAAAAGTAAATCGATATTGTATATTAGAGTTTAGAGTTTCATATACAAAATCATTCAATTTATTTAGAAATTCATTCAACATTCAATATATTTAGAGTTCAAAATGCTGCGTTGAACTCCATTTGTCAGATCCAAATCGGTCGTAGCGCTCATAAATTACTGCTTTTCAAAATTTTAGGTCTAGAAACTGGCCTGTTTAGCTCAGATTTGATCCCTGGGTGTTACAAAAGTATTTTCGGGGGGTTTTCAAACATCCAAGTTTTCAATAGCAGCTTAGAACTCCACTATCCAATTCCGAGCCCACTCACACTCTGTACATTGGCTTAACACGTGATGTCGTCGGTATCGGCTATCGCTTCAAACAAATCGTTATCAGATCAATAAAATGCGGCGATTAGCATCACCACTCATCTTGGGAACCGACGGCCCGGTGAATCGTGGTGAACCGAAAAGTCTATAGAAACTGGCTTTTTTGCAAGGAAATGGGCGTTATTATAAAAAAATAGTGTTGTTTCCAAGATACTTCATTTATTTATTGATATAGCTTAAAATCATCATATTCAATATGATAAGCTAAATTAATTTATTAAGAATAATTAACTTTTTAAGCTTGAAGCGCCGATACCCCGCCACAATGATACTATGGGCTTGCATGAAACTGGGTAAACCAAAACAACCCATGTTGATATTAAGATTTAAATATCATCACGCCGGCTTCCTTGTAGAGTAGGTGGTGTCTAAGTCAAATTCAATCACTATAGCCCCCGGATACTCCAGTTTACCACAATACGCCCACATGGGTGATGAACCCCTTTCGCGCATTTTAGTAGCCTGTATCGTTTATCGCTTGCTTCTTGAAATAACCGAGACCAAAAGCTTTACGTGTTCATCGAAGGCAGGGAAACAATATATGGGATATGTATAGGCGTATTGGTCCCGGGCTCCTTTGAAGAATAGACAAACTGCCGTTCTGCCAGACAGGTCGTAAAAGGCGACCGATTGGCTATACAAGTCACTACCATCGTGGCTACTAGGTGGAGTTCTGCATTGTCTCGCCCGGGTCTGGTACCACCGCCTTACCTATTCCTGCCGCAATGCCTGCTTGTGACTGTCGTGTTCCGGTTTGGAGAGTAAGCTAACCGGTAAATTTATGTATGTGGCATTAGACCTCGCCACAAGATAGCAACGCACTATTAACACGTTTGGTGTCTATAGGCGATGGTTGACTCTTTCGATCAGGAGACTCATCTGCTTGTTTGCTATCTTATGATATAAAAAAATCATAAGCTTGAAGCGCTGATACCACGCCGCAATCATACTATGGGCTTGCATGAAACTGGGTAAACCAAAACAGCCCATGTTGGTGTGGCCAAGAAAGTCATTTTTTTTATTCAAAATAGGATTAGTTACAATCTCTTTTTGAAAGTCATCTTAAAATGTTACCATTGATTTACAATAAATATAATCCTATTTATGTCTAACAATAATAAATAATAAATGTAATGGCGAGATATTAATAACACTTGCAAAAGTTGTACAATAAAAAAATATTATTATTAATTTTTTTTATAACAGCCTCCGAGCTGCTACTGAAATTTTATCTCAAAAAGTCCAACATATTTGCGCAACCTTGTGATGAAAAATAGGATATGTTTATTGATTCAGGCGTTACTTTGCGGAAATCCATTATTTAAAAAGATGAAATTAATTAAATTTGCTATGATCCGCGAACTATTCTATGTATTTTTCGAGATGGCACTAAAAAGGAAGACGTCAGTTTAATATATGGATAAGACTCACCGATGGTCCGTATAAAAAGAAGACCCGAGCGGCACAATTATCCACCCTTATCCACCACACTTGTCCACCACATCACACTGACGTCCCACGCCGGCACCACGCACAAAAGCACACAATTTATGTACGTACTCAACGCACGTTTTACTTCGAAACCCAAGCATCTTCAGGAGAAACGAATACAACTTCACTTTACGCGAGCGTAAGTAATAATGTAAGTGAAGTAGTATTCGCGTCTCTGTATTAGGATATGTGTCAAATAGGCTATCAAAACACCAACAGATCTCCCTTTAGATATATTACCCCGTGTAGGTCTGGGTCCCCTTTGAAGAATAGGCCACCTGCAATTCTGCCAGGCAGGCCAGGCATTATTACTGCTGCAATAGCGTCAATACTTGTCACTGTGTGTTTGGGTATGGAGTGTAAGGTAGCCGATAAGGTAAACCTCTGCCTACATGCAACGTACTACGATGATCCAACGATATTTCGTTGCTTTATGAATCAAGGAAATCAAGATTTTCCTGACTTCAGATTCGAACTCTGAACCTTATGCGACTATACCGTACCGATACCGTCAAACAACCAAATAATCGGGGAATAGATATATTCAGAATTATTATTATTATTATTATATTATTAATTTTAACATTTCCGTGTCTCGAGGGAGCACGTACATCTGTCGGTCCCGGCTATCATAAGAAATAAGGGATAGTCGTTATAAAACAAACCGGTGAATCATGGTGAACTAGTAGGTACATGTATTGACACTCTGTTTACTCTGCATACCCCGCAAGGGCGCAGTAATTTTAATTTATTTTTATTTTCTACGATTATGTACTGAAACTATGCATAAGTATATTTTATTTGCTTTGATTTTTGGAACACTCATAATTACATAATATTTATTAATTTACAAATTTACCTATAGAAAAATGGTGTTGATTTAACTAAATCATATAGACCAATTTAAAGTCAATATGATTTATGAAATCAACATATTTTTTATAATTTTTCCAGGGATACTATAGCTAACTTTGACCTTTAACTGGTGTATAAATAGCAGAGGTACAATGAAATGACCTTAAACGGTGTATCTGTGTTCCTGTGACCTCGCGGTCGTGTATACCTTCAGGTGGTAGGAGGAGGAAGTACGGTATATCGAAGTGGAGGGGTGTGCTCTAGTTTTGAATGAGCCAGCTAAGGCTCGCGGAGGCTCGCGTGTGACGTCATGGGGGCGTAGCTGTGACGTCAAACTGTGAAAGTAGGTCGCGCGGTCAAAGCCCTCCGCTGCGCTGCAGTCGTAGCGCGCAATGTGTCCCTGAACAAAAAGCCGCAGTTATTATCTTGAAAACTCTAGAAATTTTCATAATACCATTAACTCGGTTGGTAGGTACGAAATTTCATCCATTTTAATTAGAGTTTCTGTAACATGAATAAGAGAATTAAAACCCGTTTTTTCCGCCGAATATTGTGATGAAACATGTTGATAGGTATATGTTTTTTTGTCCAGCTTGCAAAGTCATTGTTTTTTTATATTATAAGATAGCTACCTTTATTCCTGTCGTATTAGCGTTACTGTCCTGTTCCGGTTTGGAGGGTAGAGTAGCTGGTAAAGTTGTTTGTTTGCTATCTTACGATATAAAAAAACTTTAATATATATTGATGGGTGTACCCAGATTCTGGGCCAGGTGGGAGGTGGGGGGGGCAGCCGTTACATTTTAAGACTATATTTTTATCATATTATTTTTTTATCTACAACAGTACATAATTAGTAGAGAGGTAAACAAATTCCAGGGGGGGCAGCTGCCTCTCCCTGCCCCCCCCCTCTTTACGCCCATTTATCTATTACAAAGTGCTAGATGCACTTAGATGAAGAAATCAATATCAGATGGTTATTCTGACAGAAATAAATAACCGATAAAATATTTTTGGTGGATCACTATCCGTGTGATGGGGATGAAATATCACATACATAAGCTTGCCTGCTACCTATCAAACAAATAAAAGAATTTTCAAAATCAGTTTTAAAATAAAAAATAGACCGAGTTTTGAGGTAACAAACATAAAAAAGGACATACGGCCAAAACAGAACCTCCTCCTTTTGGGGGAAAATAAAAATCTGCAAACCGGTTGACCTTAGAGGCCATACTTAAAATCTCCAGCTAAATTATAATAGTATTAGCTCAAAGGAGCAAAAACTATATCTAAGTATAGATAGATTTTGAGATTTTTACAAAGAGTTCAAAAATCTAAATTTTGTGAATAGAAGAATTTTAATTTTTGAAAAGCTGTATATTTTGAATACGATAATAGATTTTGATCTGGAATTATATTAATGCAATTTTGAGCTGTAAACTGAAGTCTTAGCCCCAAAAGTGATTGCTCCTGCTAATAATAATCACAGCTAATACCGCGATTAATTTTACTGTCAAATCGTACAATGTTTTGGCGCATATCTCTTCGGGGCGATAGACGCAAGCGCGGCTCCCGAAATACTCTTTGGTTTTTTGGCACACGCAGTCCGAATGTTTGCGACGATAGCCGATAACAGCCGTCCACATCTACATGTATCGTGTCATTGCACAAAGTTTTGTGACGATAGACGCAAATGCGGCCGCAGCACAAACAAAACGTATAAGTAACTAGTTATTGGCATACATATAGAAGTAAAATTGAAATAAAAACTATCTAGTCTTATAAGTTAGACCAAATAGTAGATACCTACAAAATTTCATTAAGATCGGTTCAATAGTTTAGGAATCCATAGGGGACAAATAATGTGACACGTAATTTATATATATTAAGACTAGCTCACCCGGCAAACGTTGCTTTGCCATAAAAATTTGTATTGAAGATTTTAGTGGGGCACTTCAGAAGGGGGAGGAAGTTTTTAATTGAGATAAAAAATATCCTGTCTTTTAAGTGGGTCCAAACAGTAAATATCTACAAAATTTCATTCAAATGGTTCAATAGATTCAGAGTCCATCGCTGACAAACAACGTGACACATAATTTATATATATTAAGAACTAGCTGACCCACGCAGCTTCGCCCGCGAGTATATTAGTAAGGCATCCAGATAGCTTTTAATAAAAATTTCATCCCCTATTTCAGCCCTCAAGGGACTGATTTTTGAAAAAAAGCCTATATTTGACCCCGGATCTTCAACTACATCCATGCCAAATTTCATGAAAATCGGTCCAGCGGTTTAGCCGTGAAAGCGTAATACACAGACAAACAGACTTTCGCATTTATAATATTAGTATGGATATGGATATAGGAAATTTTGGTGGGACACTTCAGACGGGTGGAGGGAATTTTTAATTGAGATAAAAAATTATCCTTTCTTTAAAGTGGGTCCAAACAGTAAATATCTACAAAATTTCATTCGAATGGTTCAATAGATTCAGAGTCCATCGCGGACAAACAACGTGACACGTAATTCATATATATTAAGAATATAGAAAATTTTGGTGGGACACTTCAGACGGGTGGAGGGAGTTTTTAATTGAGATAAAAATTATCCTATCTTTTAAGTGGGTCCAAACAGTAAATATCTACAAAATTTCATTGAAATGGTTCAATAGATTCAGAGTCCATCGCGGACAAACAACGTGACACATTATTTATATATATTCAGATTAAAATATACTAGCTGCAACCTGAAGTCCGCTGCATTATAAAAGTTTTTGTTTAATCTGCAATAACCACGGATTTACAATAACAACATATTTTCCCGGGATGAAAATTATCCGGCGCCAAATCAGTCTGATTTTCTTCCGTTGGATCGGCCTCGCCTGAAGAACAGACCAACTGCCGTTCTGCCAAGTAGGTCGTAAACGACGACTGAGTGACTATACGTGTCACTACCATCATGACTACAGTGGTAGAGTTTCACAATGTCTCGTCCGGGTATTTGGTACCACCGCCTTAAATATTCATGCCACAATAACATCAATGCTTGTCATTGTCATGTTCCGATTTAGAGGGTTAGGTAGCCGGTAGACTTATGCATATGGCATTGCTATCCCGCTACACGCACCATTGACATCTTTGGTGTCTATAGGCGATGGTTTCTCTCCATTAGAAGAATTATCAGCTTGTTTGCTATCTAATGAGATACAAAAATTGTTTTTGCGTGATTGAATAACAAACATCCAAACATACAAACATTTACATTTATGCTGCAGCGTGGGGCCCGTTGTATTATAAAAGTTTTTGTCGAATCCAGCGGGATCATCTATTTTTTCCAAGATGAAAATGAGTTTATGTGCTATTCCAGGTCATCGTCTACCTGTGTGCCAAATTCCATTCAAATCCATTCAGTAATTTTTGCGTGACTGAGTAACAAACATCCATCCATACATTCAAACATCCATCCATCCATTCACATAAACATCCAAACATTCGCATTTATAATGCTAGCTGTAGTGTGCATGCCGCTGCATTATAAAAGTTTCTGGTAAATCCCGCGGGAACGACTCATTTTTCCGGAATAAAAAGTAGCCTATGTGCTATTCTAAGTTATCACCTATGTGCAAAATTTTATCCAAATCCGTTTAATAGCTTTGGCGTGATTGAGTAACAAACATCCATCCATCCATCCATACATCCAAACTTTCGCATTTATAATATTAATATAGACTAGCTGACCCGGCAGACGATGTTCTGCCTTTTTAACCACTCTTATTTTTTTTCTATATTTTCTCACCTTTAAACCTTCCCGGGACTTCAACAATTAATTCAAAATCAAAATTAGCCAAATCGGCGGGGTGATCACGTAACTCGCAATGCGAAATTATCGTGATTGTTCAGTTATTGCAAGACACATAACAGCCTTGTACATTAGTGGTAGTCGTTGCCGCTTGATTAGTTTTGATGCTGTGACATTGCAAAAAGTGCATCTAGTGACCATTAATAAAATACACAAAAATAAAGAAATGCATTCTCTACTCTAAGAAAAATCAAATTTATTTTGACGAAACCATTCTAACAACGATCTTACGTTGTTCTACGGTTTTTGAACGAGACGACCGCTTGGCACTTTACATAGGTATACGATACCAAACAAAGACAAGGTCAAATTTGTTTATAATCGTACCCGTACGGGCTCTCGAAAACATTACATTTAAATTGTTTTCTCGCATTAAATATAAATAAAATATTATAAAATGAAAACTAGACTAGCTTTATGCAGTACATAACTATGGTGAAGTTCATGGAAAAGTACGTCCTGGAAGTTTTATGTAACTTATTTATTATGTGCAGTTTTTTGTTTCGTGATGTGAAGTGAAGATTGGATCCTTTCTTCCAGAAACAAGATTCCTCTAAGGAAATAAGCTCTAGAGTTATCCTGGAACTCAGTCTTAATGAAGTTTTTCGGCGGAGTTGCTCACAGAGAAATGTAAGAGCCTCTTTATTGAGGCGATATTTATTTTTAAATAAAAATCATTTAAATCCATAGGATCAAATATTTTTCTCTGTTTAGTCTCTGTTAAAGAATACTTGGGGCGTTATCTACAATCGATATCGAAGCCAAAAATATAGTTTTTAGAATTTTTGTCTGTTTGTCTGTATGTATGTCCGGGGTAAACTCAAAAAGTACTGCATGGATTTACTTCAAATTTTGCATGAATATTACTAACAGGACGGGTCAACATATAGGCTACATATTATCACGCTATTACCTACGGGGGAGGAGTGTGGAGTATACGAAGTCCGCGCGGACGAAGTCACTAGCAACAGCCAGTATCACTACATAGTATAAAACAAAGTCGCTTTCTTTGTCTGTCCCTATGTCCCTATGTCCCTATGTATGCTTAAATCTTTAAAACTACGCAACTGATTTTGATGCGGTTTTTTTTATTAGATAGATTGATTCTTGAGGAAGGTTTTAGTGTATAAACCATTTCGATATTTTTTCCCACGGGAACAAAAGCTACGCGGGTGAAACCGCGGGCAGGTCGCTAGTTGTAATATAAATGTAAACAGTGAAAAATTACCACAAATAAAAATGTGAGAATAAAAATTGCTTACATCGAATCTCGTCTATTATCTTCTTCATCTTGAAGTAAACTTCCAATGAGAATATTATAGAGAATTACGTTGAAATATAGGTGGTCTTTGCATTTTTTAGCTTTCCGTTGATTGTATTAACATCCGGAAGTAACTACAGTACCCGGCGATAAATATTGCACATCGACCTTTGGAAAGAGACAATCGGCTAATTTCGGCTTCGTAGAGCGTTATCTCTGTCGCACAAAATACAAACAGTCCGGTACCTATTAGGAGCTGTTAAAACAAGTATGATTTGCTTCTTTTGATATTTTTATTCTTTGTATAAAATACACTAATTTTTCTATAAGTGATGGCTTTAGGTTGGGGTAAAATAAAATAAAAAAACACTTTTACATTATGTTTACGTATTTAATTATTTTGGAACATTACAGCTTTAGTGTACATAATAAACACCATTATACCTATTGCTAAAATGAGACATTGCAATAAAAATAATAATAATTCTAATTCTCAATTACTTCCATTTCACTATCTGTGCTCTCAAAGAGGTCAATATCACTGTCACTATCAGCCGTATTTATTACTAATCTATCAGTGTAATTGTCTAAATTGTGTTGAATGCTTCTATATTCATTCTCACATTTGATTGCATGATCGCAAACCTTTTTCCACTCTTCAGCGCCGATCATGTTTACTTTTTCAGTCAATAATGTTTTTACTGTAGTTAAGTTCATACCCACATTTCTAGAGGCTACATAGCCTTTCAGTTGAGACCATATATTTTCAATTGGATTAAAATCCGGATGATATGGTGGCAATCGCAACACAGTGTGCCCATGTTCGGCAAGTATTTTGTCCACAGAAAACTCTGTATACCTCTCCTTGTGCTGACATATAATAGCGTAAATCTGGGTTTTTGTTAATTTTGGATCAACTGGAATTTCATGTCTGTTTAACCAGTTGATCATTTCCACTGTGTTGCGATTGCCACCATATCATCCGGATTTTAATCCAATTGAAAATATATGGTCTCAACTGAAAGGCTATGTAGTCTCTAGAAATGTGGGTATGAACTTAACTACAGTAAAAACATTATTGACTGAAAAAGTAAACATGATCGGCGCTGAAGAGTGGAAAAAGGTTTGCGATCATGCAATCAAATGTGAGAATGAATATAGAAGCATTCAACACAGTTTAGACAATTACACTGATAGATTAGTAATAAATACGGCTGATAGTGACAGTGATATTGACCTCTTTGAGAGCACAGATAGTGAAATGGAAGTAATTGAGAATTAGAATTATTATTATTTTTATTGCAATGTCTCATTTTAGCAATAGGTATAATGGTGTTTATTATGTACACTAAAGCTGTAAT
The DNA here is from genome assembly GCA_036924255.1 of Apodemia mormo. Lineage (NCBI taxonomy): Eukaryota > Metazoa > Arthropoda > Insecta > Lepidoptera > Riodinidae > Apodemia > Apodemia mormo. Next base: position 19,263,756 of record JAUPFN010000015.1, on the reverse strand, counting down.
GTTCCAAAATAATTAAATACGTAAACATAATGTAAAAATGTTTTTTTATTTTATTTTACCCCAACCTAAAGTCATCACTTATAGAAAAATTAGTGTATTTTATACAAAGAATAAAAATATCAAAAGAAGCAAATCATACTTGTTTTAACAGCTCCTAATAGGTACTGGACTGTTTGTATTTTGTGCGACAGAGATAACGCTCTACGAAGCCGAAATTAGCCGATTGTCTCTTTCCAAAGGTCGATGTGCAATATTTATCGCCGGGTACTGTAAAACTACTTAATTTTTAAAAAAACGAGCGTAATAAATAATTTTAAACAACTCGAAACTTTTTTCACCGGCAAATTGTAAGTGAAAAAAGATTCGTCACCTCTCGATACCCAGCCTTCGAAATTTGCGATACGATACTTCAAAACGCCGTTCGTGCTCGCAATTTTGTTACGTTTCACGTATTTCTCGATACGTTTGCGATACGAAAGTTTAATAATTTGCTTGTGCTTCGAAATTTAGTTCCATTTACGTACGATAGGGGCGCTGATCATTTTTCATACGTTTATTTCTCGATGACGATACGAATACTTTTTCGCAAGGAGTTCGTGCTTGAGGCACAGCAAGCAATTGGTGACGTTTTTGATGATTTTTTCATTACGGTTAAGAGTCATCGCTGATCTCTGGCGAATTGCAAACGTTAGATGATACGCCTACGGTTCAGCCGTTCTCGAGTTTTAGCGAGACTAACAAACAGCAATTGATTTTCATATATATAGATGTATGGGATAAGATAGATAACGAAAGACAAACATTTTCTGTGGTGAAAACATTTTGTGAAAAAATGTTATATACGTTGTAAAAGGTTGTTTGGACTTTGGAGTTTTCATAACTTTCCGGTTTATTGCACTTTGTTTTTAGACTATATCCATTGAGCACACGAACTAGGTCAAAGCTTGGTGTTGCAGGCCCGGGCCCCGGATCGATGTGCCCGCGTCAATGACTACCAACTAACAAGTCTCACAATAAATATAGCCGAGCTATAAATAAATCTTTATGAAGATCATTCTCCTTGTTTTGGTTTAATAATTTACAAAAAAGGTGAAATTAATTCAATTTGCTATTATCTACGAACTGTTTATATGTCCTCCGCGTTTTACCTTTTCGGTAAAAGAAAGACATCGAATTAATAAATGAATGAAACTCACCGATGTTACGGACAAAAAAAGACCCCAGGGGCACAATTATCCACCCACATCCACCACATAATCCCCACGTCGGCAACAAACACAAAATCACACAATTGATGTACTCAACGCACGTTTCACTTCGAAACCGAAGCATCTTCAGGCGAAACGAACATTATCTCACTTAACGCGAGAGTAAGTAATACTCTTAATAATAGTTTAATCAGTTTAATAATGGATTCCCGCAAAGTGACGCCTGAATCAATAAATGAACCTTTTCCGACTATTTTCACGATAACGTCAGCATGCCTGTATGTATGTATGTGTGTGTATGTTAACATCTCATAGCCTTTGAACGGCTGGACCGATCGAAACACGGTTGATAGCATTCGATTAGATTTTACTCAACTTAGTCTTCCTAAAAATTTGAACCAAGTCCGCCAACGAGATTTTGAGAAATTTTGAAAAACCTCAAAAAATTTTTGGCGAAACAGTATTTTTTTAATATGTCTTCCAGATTTATGTACCGAATGAGTACAAAAACCAATCAGCTCTTTTCTTCAAAAAACTACATCTAATGCATTAATTGCATCAAAATCGGTTTATCCGTTTGGGAGTAATCGGTGACGAAAAATTTAAAAAAAAGTGTTTTTTTTTTCGACATAACTTCGACATTTTTCAACCAATCATTTTTTGGTATTCTACAATATCTTAGTACTAAAAAAACGACGTGGAATGCCGTTTCAAAAATAAAAATCGAATCTAACTCTCAAAAGTTACAGCTTTTCAAATTTAAAAATTACGTTGTTTTTAGCAAACTTAATATTTTTGAAATAACTTTCATGCTAATACACCGATTGACTAAGAGATCTTATGAACTTTTCTCCATTTAAAACTGCGTCAAATACCGTAAATTAGATCAAAATCGGTCGATTTCTTTGCGATTTATCTATGATGAAAATTTATGACATTGCTTCGAAATTTTTTAACCTATCGGTTATTTAGCTAAAGCAATATTTTAAATCTCAAAAATTGAATTGAATGTCATTCGAAAGGTTTGACCTTTCGAATCGATCATCGTTTCCAAAATATACAGCTTTTCAAAAACCAATATACTGCCATTTTTAACAAAATAAATGTTTGAACTAAAAAAATCCATACATATAGTTTTTACTCTTTCGAGTTTTAACGGGAAGTTTCAAGGATGGCCTGCAGAGTCAACCGCTTACAGATTTTTTTTTTACTTTCAGGCATTATTACCTTAAATTTAAAACATAACAATAGTTCTTTTAAAAGGCTGGTAACAAAGATCACCGTCGAACACAAAAGCAATTTTTTACACACATACCTATGTCTATACGTGGAAGGCAGAGAGAAACCTCACGATACTGGCAAACTTATTAAGAATACGTTGTAAATAATTATGATAAAACCATTTATTTATGTGTAGTACCTACTTGATTTTGAAAGCAGTTTGAAATTTTATGCATTTTATTTAATTAATTACCTATTAATTTCATATTTTAGACACTCTTGGTTTTTAAGTACGTCACGCCACACCAAGTACTGTGGAAGTAAAAAATGTAGCCAGCGAAGATTTGTGTACACTCGTACACAAATCTTCGCTGGCTACATTTTTTTTTATTTTGGGCCCATACACCTAATAACAATATGATTTTTTTAATAAGTCGTTTAAGCCCACGGGCCAAAACCTTAACGAGTCCAAACTCCGGACTACCCTACTATACGAGTATATTTACCGTTGGGAGGGATGCGCTGTGCCGTGCTCCCGGCTGCATGGGTACCACCATCTTGCTTGTTTCTACTGTGAAACAGCTTGGCTGTGCTAGTTTGCAAAAAAAATATTACCTCCAAACAGTAGGTACCTAGGGACAAAACAGATATTTTGTGGTAATGGACTATTATCATTAAAAGATTAAGAACCCCTGCCATAAAAATATATACTGCAATAAAAATGTGGTACTCCTCTTTACAATTACATATATATATATATATATATATATATATATATATATATATATATATATATATATATATATATATATATATATATATATATATATATATATATATATGTATGTATATATATATATATATATATATATATATATATTCATATGTATACTATATTAACAAGCAATAATAATATAAATAATAATAATAGCAATATTTGCTAGCTGATAACACCTGTACTGTTTCACAATAAGTTATATGTAATTTCCGACCGGTTTCGCTTACAGAAGCATCCTTAGGGTATTTACAATAATTAGAATTACAAATCTTATTGTGAAACAGTACAAGTGTTATCAGCTAGCAAATATTGTGTTATAATGGAGTTTCACCAAGTGCTGACGATAAAAAGTGTAGAGTATACTGTATTGTTTTGGCTAAAATCCGTTGTCAAATTTTATTGTTTAGTCTACGGTCGAATTTCGACCAGAGGGCGAACGCAAGTTATAAGAGTTCTTCAACGTCTTACCCGGGTTTGATACCAACGCCTAACACGCAGATGGTCCTCCTAATGGAAGGAGATAACCACCGTCTATGAACACCAAAAGTGTTAATGTGGTGGGTCGGAACGCCACATGCATGAGTTTACTGGCTAATTTACCCTCCACACCGTAACACGAGAGTGAAAGAGAGGTTCTGACGCTGTTGCTATACAAATAAATAGCACGGGTATTATATTTATTGGTATTGACTTGCTTCTTTTTTATGAGATAGCAAGTAAGCAGATGGGTCTCTTGATGGAAAGAGTCACCCATCGCCTATAGACACCAAAAATGTTAATGGTACGTTGCTATCTTATGGCGAGGTCTAATGCCACATGCATAAGTTTACCGGCTACCTTACCCTCTAAACCAGAACACGACAGCGACAAGCACTGACGTAATTGCGGCAGGAATAGATAAGGCGGTGGTACCAGACCCGGGCGAGACAATCGGTCGACTTTTACGACCTGCCTGGCAGAACTGTAGTTGGTCTATTCTGCAAAGGAGCCCGGGACCAACACGAGGAAAAGATACTTTTACGTAATCAAATTTACGAAGCTCGGTCAATGACCGCAAATACGAAGATTAAATCGAATTTCACAAGCGAATAAGTATTCAATTTCCGGGAATCTATACTCAATACTCAGATAAACGAAAATAAAGATGGAGTACTCTCATATGTGACGCAGTGTCGTCACTAGTTGATACACGTCTGAATTTACTGAATAACGCCTCAATATACGCTGACAGGGATCAGCTTGGTATAGAGTGTAAGTGCACAAAACAAATAGGTACAGAAGTCAAACTCATGTATGTACTTCATTTTTCATACCTACACTGGCAGTCGCGCTATGGGTTATCGACTTTGGCTTATGCACAAAAAACTGTTAGTGGCACTCGTATCTAGGTGTTGTTTTATTGTTGAGAATGAAACAGGAAAAACGGAAATGTAACTCTTTAACAAGTAAAATATTTTTTAGTTATTGTTATACTTATTTGTTCACTGATGTGTGTCCAAGCGGGTGATATCGCGTCCGTGAGGTGTCTATGTGTGCGTTGCTCGAGCATCCTTTGTATGAAGATTGACTTCTGTATTTTTTTGGCTCAGCTTGGTTTTAATATTTTAATAAAATGTCGAGGCGCTCTATCTTTATATTTTTTTGGTCTAAGATTCAATGATAAATATTTTGCTCTTAAGTATATTATATATAAGATCAGGTACTTACGAGTACATCGTCAACAATCTAGCAAGAAGGAAAGTTAAATTAAATTTTCAAATATGAGTTGTTACGCTTCTGCCTCTGAAGAAGTTTGTTGTTATGGAAAAAGGAATTCTAATAAAGAAAATGTTTAGGCTAACATATCCCTAATGCCAATGGCCTGTCTGTGATTTATATGTGTATGTAGCAGAGGAATTAATTGCTTTATTTTACGCTAGTTTGATTCGAATTTGGGGATAAATAATTCGAATTCAAATTTGGATAGGTGCTTTAAACTAGAAAATAAAACAAAACTTTTTGAGCGGTGAACTTCCTTTTTTTATAGAAGAGGAGTCAAATGAGCAAGAGGTGCACCTGGTGGTACCATAGGTTTTGCAGTTGCGTTTCCGGCCTTTTAAGAATGAGTAAGCTCTTTTCTTCCTAAGTCCAAGGTCCCTAAGTCCAAGTCCTAATCCCAAGAAACAACCTCACCGGTAATTGATTCCTCAAGGAAGTAGTGCGAGGCAAATAGTTGCGAGAAAACGCACGGTTGTGTATTTCCAGACAATGAGGTTATGAGGATGGAATTTTGAATTTTGACATGGTGTCAGATAATGGAATTCAGCGGCAGAATTAGATGAAATATCACAGAGTAGCACTAAATAGGATTTCTTTTAAAATATGAAACAAGCAGATGGTTCTCCTGATGTAAAAACTGCTGGTGGGCTGGTGAGGTAATGCCATAGGTATGCATGCATCCATCTCACCCTCCAAACCGAAACACGACAATGAAAGAAAAAAAGAAAGAAAGAAAAAAATATATTTATTATTGAAAAACTTTTACCGTACTGAACAAATATTATATTGTTAGTTAAAAACAAATCAAAGCTTTTACTAAAAAACTTGGAATTAAAATAAATAAAAAGCAAGAAGATATAGCGTTGGTAAGTGACAAGCATTGACGCTATTCTGGCAGGAATTGGTAAAGTGGTGGTACCAAGGCCCTGGCGTGAGGTCCTAGAACTCTACCACCTAGTAGTCACATCAGTTGATAGAATGGTAGATTCTATTCTTCTAAAGAGGCTCGAACCAACACGGCAGTTATTCTGGAGCGACTCGCCCTGACAAATAATAATTATATTATAAATGTTTAATTCAACACATCAGTGAACTGTTTTGCTATTTTCAAGCTCATAACAGGTAAAACCGATTGCGAAGAATAGAAAACCACGTTTTCTGATGTAACTTTAAGTGTATCAAAATCAAGAAGATTATACTAGTTACGGACAATCTTTTATTTTGTCCACTTCGTTTTACACCATTAAATATGTGCCACTCCGGACAGAATCATAATTCATAAGTTCCATATCTCATGAACCCAAAGGACCCTGGCGAATTTTCATTTTCACGGTAAACAACTTTTAGGCTAATCGGCATGCTTCAGTAACTCAGTACAATATACAAAAGATTATATGAAATATTATTGTTATAAATCTATTGATAATCTTTCTCGGAATAAAGGTATATCCAAACACTGTGAGGCTATGTCTCGAATGTTTTACCACTCGTGCCTCGAATATATTTCATAAAGGACTTATGCACCTAACAAAAATAATAATCAGAAAAAATAATATCCGATCGAGACAAATGATATTTTTTATTTAGACTAACGATCGCCCGCTAGTCGAAATTCAACCATGGACTAAAAAATAATATCTCTTTTAAATTTGTTAACAGACTTCATCGGTAAAGAAAATAGTATACATATGTGTAAAATATTATCATGTATTTCACATGAATATAATGTTTACAATTTTTATTTTTTATAATTTTATGTACTTCTAATGTGTAAATAGTCGCCTCTGTGGTCTAGTGGTCCAGCGATGACGTTGACCACATGAAGTCCCAGGTTCGATTCCCGGGTTGGGCACAGAAAAAAAGAGTTTTTTCAGTTTTCTAATAGACAAAAAGTTGCCCGGGATTGAAAAGTGCCCGATTGGCGATAGGCTTGCCACCTATCACTTTTGTGGGACCAAGTCTTCGGCTAATCATGGATGTACTTGTACCTCTGCCTACCCCTTCGGGTACACGGGCGTGAAGATATTATTTCTAATGCATATTATAAAAAAATTAGGTTTTTGCAGTCCTTCGCAATATAAAATATTCGCTTTCTGCAGTCCTCCGCAATGTAAGCTTTAATTCTGCCAAATTGTACAAAGTACAAAGATAAAAAAAAAGGTACAAAGATTTTCTTCACATATTAAAATACGTTAGCGATCGCCTAAGGCTGAAATTCGGCCATAGACTAAACAATAAAATCTCTTTTAACTTTTGATAACAGAATTTATCCGTAAAGAAAATTGTACCTATTCATGTGTATATATTATATTATCGTGATGTCATTACTGCACGGTCATGGTAATCTGTAGGCCCGCCTATAGATTACCGAGTCCGTACCGAGTTCCAGAGCTGATAACACTTAACAGAACAAAACGCCGTGGTTTGCAAGGCCCTAAAGTAATAAATTTATATAAATACCAAGACTGTGGTGTGGTAAATACGTTGCAGAACTCTACCTAACAGTCACGGTAGTAGTGACACGTATAGTCAATCATTTGCTCTTTACGAACTTTCTGGCAAAATAGCAGAAGGTCTATTCTCCAAAGGGGGGCCGGACCAACACGAAGTAGCGAGAAAAAGCCTACGCTTTATATAAAATGTTTAAAATTATTTGTCAGTCAATTTTTAGATTTTTTTTTAAGGAAATTAATGACTAGCGTGTCTATGTGTGGTGGTGGACATTTACCTCCAGGTAGGCCTTTTGTACATTTGCCTTTTTTATATGTGAAAAATCAATAATAATAAATGTAATAGCAATGGAGCAGCATTTCTAAAGATGTATTCTACACTCTAAAGATGCCCCAGGACAGCACAAAGTGTAAATCTGGCTCTGCTCGTAGACACACTTGCAACACAGAAGCCTCGTGTTGTCTGAAACTTGCCTTACACAAATAATAAAAAGTACTTATACCTTTTTTTATGTATTCGTCGTAGCGGAAAATATTAAGAACTCGTATAAAGACACAATCATGGATTTGAAGTTATAAGTGGCTCTGGTAAGTCATTGACCCGGTGTGGCAAGAAGTTATGTTTCTTCTATATAAATGAAAATGGAATATGTGAGTTTACAAGTGATATACATATAAGATATTATATATCATCATTATAATAGGAAGGAGGATCTTCTGTGAAATAACGCATACGGTATCCATTGACTTACTAATAAATACGTCAATGACGGTATCTGATGGAAAACGGATGATGATCTTTTATTATATGTGTCTAATATACCTTATATTAGACAAAAAAAAGTAAAAATTAAGAAAAAATACTTTTTTATTCGTTTATTGCAACAAACAAGTGACATTCACTGAATTATTGTTGGAGTACTTAAAAGAGGGAGTGGCAGCGGGTTAAAAAAAAGATAAAAACTATCCTGTATTTTGAGTTGGACCAAACAGTAAATATCTACAAAATTTCATTAAAATCGGTGACCACATGAGGTCCCAGTTTCAATATACATATATTATCAGGTTGTTAAAAAATATTTTTTTTGCGACGCCTCCTAAAAAGCTTCTTTATGATATGATAACATATGAATCTGGTAATTTTAAGAGCTCGCAATGTACTCAAAAATTTTGTTTCTCCATACAAGATTTTCAGCCGGGACATGGAGAAAAAAAATGTTGTCCAAAAATGAGGCATCATAATACACACACACATACACATAAAAAAACGTATCTTCACGCCCGTATCCCCGAAAGGCAGGCAAGGCAGGTAGGCAGAGGTACAACAAGTGCACCCAAGATTAGCCGAATATACTTGGTCCCACAATGTGATAGGTGGCCAGCCTATCGCCAACCGGGCACTTTCCAATCCCGGGCAATGTTGTTTTTATGAGAAAACTGAAAAAACACATTTTTAAATTGCCCGACCCAGGAATCGAATCCGGGACCTCATGTGGTCTCCGACGCCCACACCGGACTACTACACCACAGAGGCGATCACACACACATACATGGGGCACACTAAAAGTTTTGCTCTTCTAGCTAATCGGAACTATTTGAATTTCGAATGTTATATTTTTAAAACGTTGCAACCTTCTTAGTAATTAAAAAAAACAATTGGCGTGAAATGATTCGTCAATTATTTTTTTATCACACATCAAAGTTCTACGTACGCAACGAAAATGGAATTAAGTCGAAAAGATTTCAGAACGATGATTTTTTATGATTTTAAAGGTTCTCTTTCTCCTCAAGACTGTGCCGCTCGTCTTTAAAATGCTTTTAGGAGAGAAGCGCCTTGTTTGAGCACCGTGAGGCGATGATTTGATGAATTTGAGAGAGGTCGAGTTTCTTTACATGACGAATTTCGTGAAGGGCGGCCTTAAACTGCCGTCAACGAAAATAATGTGGCTACAGTTATGCGGTTAATTGAAGAAAACCCCCGGATTACCTATAAGATAATTCGAGGACTATTGGGGTATGAGCCAAATTCAGAAAATTTTACAAGAAGAATTGAAACTTCGGAAACTTTGTTGTCGTTGGATCCCTCATGAACTGACAGCAGAGCAGAAGCGGGCTCGCGTGGAATGGTGCTCACAGATGCTACTGAAGTACGACCACGGACATTCTAATGCTGTTTATGACATTGACACATGAGATGAAACGTGGATTTATTGTTTTGAACCCGAAAAAAAAGCAATCTTGTGAATGGGTGTTTGAAAATGAGAACAGGCCAACAAAAGTGAGACAGACGAGAAACGTTGGTAAAAAAATGATCGCGTTTTTTTCTCAGCTACGGGTCCCATCTATACAATTCTACTTGAAGATCTAAAGAGTGTTAATGCCGAGTGGTATTCTACCATTTGTTTACCCAGGGTATTAGAAAAAGTTCGCGAAAGACGACTCAAAAGCCGCATTCTCCTACACGATGATAACGCTTCTTCACACACGGTCAACAAAACAAAGTCATTTTTAGCTTCCGAAAAAGTACATCTCGTCACTCATCCTGCGTATAGCCCCGACCTAGCACCCTGTGATTTTTGTATTTTCCCCAAAATCTTTGATTATAAAATACAAAAATCATCAAGTGCGAGTCGGATTGACGCACGAAGGGTTCGATACCATCTTCTATGAAAGAAACTCACGTTTGTTGTATGTATACTTAAATATTTATTTTTATTCTGTTTTAGTTGTTAAAAATATTCAAGGTTCTACCTGTTTATTAAGAGAGTAAAAAAAAATAATTTTTAATATTTGTTGTTATAGCGACAACGGAAATACATAATTTGCGAAAATTTTAGCTTTCTAGCTATTTTGGTTTATGAGATACAGCCTGATGACAGACAGACAGCCGAGGCTTAGTAATTGAGTCCCGTTTTTACCCTTTAGGTACAGAACCCAAAAAAATACACATGTGCAAAATACAGAAAACGTTAACTTGAGAGGTTTTAATTTGCTTTACATATGTTATGACAAAGCTTTGAGTATATAAACCTCTATATCTATGTGGCAAAGTATATTTTACAATATAACGCCCAAAATGTTAGTTTTATTTAAACTCTTTCACCAAATTTAGTAAATGGAATAAAATAGTGATGTTCATAAAAGCGATTTTATTCTAAGACACAAAATTGAATTTATAAGTCCATTTGGGTGACCGTAGCCGGTGTGCTTGCTCGTCCCCTGAATGCATGAATCAGATTCACAGTATTTTTATATAAACTACACATTTCCCTGTATTTTCGTTTCATTTTTAATAATTTTCAAAAAGTTATTATGTTAAAAATCTCTGGCCTGATAATAGCAGCTCAGGGAAATCGAGAACAATCCTTAAAAACTAATGTTATAAGCAATCTAGCTAGGAAGCCCTGCATGAAATTGATGAAAATTCCAGTTTCGAAAAAAGTCATAAGTCACAAAATTAAATGGAAATATCTAATTCAGTGGTCTAAATTATGAAGCCTGTCACTCTTACGGTTGTGATGAATTCAATGACACGTCATAGGTTTTAATCCACCAAGTAATTGGTCCATAGTCCATAACATGCTAATTAAATGAACATACATGCGTTCGTAAAACATTAAGTCATTAATGCAAGTGAATCTGCCAGAAGATTGTCCTACATGAACCAGATAGCAACGATAAATATATAGACAGCGGACAGTCCAAGACACTCAGAGTTAAAATCTGAAAGACTAAATCAAAATACTCTAATTGGTCTAGAATAAACTTCTTGAGTATGATAAGAACTGCAAGAAATTAATAGATCAATGAACTTCTTTCGAGGTGAAGCTTTTTCTTCAAATAATTCTAATTTCAATAAAAAATATACGATCATTAATCTTAAAATGTGTAAGGATTACTTTAAAAAATAATAAAGCCGCGTTGTTTACAATATCATGAAAAGGAATAAAGGAACGAGGTTCTGAACCCTTAATTTAGGATAATGCACATCACCATGATCCCGATTCCGAGTTTTATAGTGATGGCAATGCAATATCAAACTTCGGATTTTCAATTAGAGTTTCGTGTATCCGTCAAAGAGTATCCTCATGGCGTTTTTTGATCTGACTGATACTTTTCTTGGTACAAGGTTGCCAAAAGAATCAAGAAACTAGGTGGTAGGCGACTCGAATTCGATATTTTTGTTGTAATTTTGAAACTCATTCTTTTTTTCGGGAACTCAGCTGCCCTGGATTATTGATATAAAAGAAGTAAATAAATAGTAATGCGTTGTGTTATAATTCCAAATTTTAATATCTTGATACTATGCAATCTACAATCGTGCTATTCTGGAAGCAATTTTTACCCCACGCTACTTCTATATAGAAGCAATTCGGTAAATTAAGTATTTCCTTGGTACTGTAATATCTCTTTGGTGTTACAATTAATTACAGACGCTTGCCACTTGTTTTACTTTGATATTTGAATTTAATGGAATATGTAAAACTTTTTTGTGAAATATGACCGGACCTCGGCTTAGTACCACATGAGTAGTAAGTACGGCGTTCGGACTAAATGTGGTGGGCGGGGTCGTGGTATTGCATCGATAGAGAAATCTTGGTCGTCGAGACCGGCGACGACAGTGTAGTGTTGTGTGTGTGTGTGTGTGTGAGTGTGTGTGTGTATGTGTGTATGTATATGTGTGTGTGTATGTGTGTTTGTATCTGAGTTGATAGTATTACAATCATCGGGATAGACCATAACTACAGAAATTCACATATACATTTTAGGAATGAAAAATATAACGGACACTGTGGGGAAAAGTATAATAACTATAATTTTTCCTGCAACCTTTCATCGCTTCTGTCGCTGACTAACGTTTACTGCACTGTAACCTCTTCCTTCGTTTAAGTCAGAGTCCTTAGAATGGTCTGGAGAGAGGACGCCTTTTTAGCCGAGTAAGTTACTTTTTGTGTAAAACAGCAAGTTTTGATTGGCCTTCACTTTTAACCATTTATTTGTTATTGTTTAATCTACCGTCTATTTTGTTAAAACGATTAAATAAAAAAAGATCCTGCTCAATCATAACCTTTAGGTATAATTCAAAGTTTACCTATTTACTGAAAGTAACGTAAACTATCGAAAGTAAAATGTAACGAGTAAAATGGACCATGTACTCAGAATTGCCTGCCAGTACTTCTAAGCTCAACTCCATCTGAGCTGCAAACACTAATCACAGTTATGAATGATGATTGTAAGGGTATGTGCTTTCACTTGAATGCGAAGAAAACTTAAGTTTTAGTATTTGAAAGAGAAGCAACCAAAACGGATGTAAGAGTTGTGGTCGATGATGCAGTGCTGGAACAAGTGGATGAGTTTGTATATCTTGAATGTGCTTTTAGTGGGGATGGAAGGTACACCACTAATGTTAAAAGAAGAGTGTGTGCAGGGAGCAGAGTGAATGGAGCGTTAGTGAGATTACTTAATAGCACAATTTTAAGTCAGGGTGCCCGTCTAGCCCTATCCCAACGCTATTGTATGGAAGTGAGAGTTGGATGTCAGAAAGGGCATGAAAGTAGAATCAACGCGGTCGAGATGAGGTCGTTAAGAAAAATATGTAGTGTAACGCTCGCGGACCGAATTCGTAATGTGGAAGTGAGAGAGAGGTTAGGCTTGAAAGAAAGTGTCGGTGTAAAGATGAGAAAGGGCATGCTCCGTTGGTTCGGATATGTAGAAAGGTTGGTAGATGAAAGGTTAACAAAACAGATATACAATGCGAATGTGGAAGGATGTAGGTACCGGGGACGGCCAAAATTGACATACCATAATCAGATTGATCGAATGCTGTCCGGAGGTGGTGTCAAGAGTCTTCGCAACCGGCATGTGTGTATGAAGAGAGTAGATGAATGAGGAGGAAGCGAGACAAGCCTGCAAGGATCGTGATGTATGGCACTCAGTTCTCTCTGGCTACCCCGTAAGGGATTTGTCGTGAAGATATGTTATGTTCTTATATTTCTTAGATTTTAGCTTTTCTGGTAATTCTATATAACCTTTGCTTATAAACATCAAAGATGTTAATGATACTTTTCTATATATTCGGCAGAAATACATAAAACACCATAACCTTTTAGCGACTTCAATAAAATTAATCCCTCTAATAAGTTTCTCTTGAACATATTGATAGGAAATTTAAATTCTACATATACAAAACCATATAAATAGAACGAGTTCAAATACCTTCAAAAGTTAATAACCTGGGACAAAATGGTAAACACAAAGCCGTATTAATTCTAAAGTTTCCCAATTTACTGTCCAAAGATTAAATTTCCAGGTATCTACTACTTATCATCATACTTGTTTGTAAAATTTGAATTCATTTTGAAAATGGACAATTTAGTTTTATACGTTCATTCTTCCCATTGCTCCAGCTGACAAAACCTAATAGTCATATCATCCTCACCACCTCAATCTGTATATTAATACGTGAAGTAAAAACTTTGTATCCCTTTTTGAGACAAATACGCAAACGGAGGAGCATGAAATTTGGCAAAGTTAAAGTTTAGTACCTGGATGGCCGAGCTTTGCCCGATTTTTTTTTTTTTAAGAATTACGTTTTCTAAAAATGAAACTGGCTAGATCGTCGCCCCCAAAACCCTCTGCATACCAAATTTCATGAAAATCGTTGGAACTGTTTTCGAGATTCTAATTATATATTTATATATGTACAAGAATTGATATGTGTAGGTACATTTAAAGGTACAAGATAGATAGATAGGTAGATATTGCGGAGGACAGCAGAAACCTAATATTTTTAAATAATATGCATTAGAAAAACGTTGAATCAATAAAAAAATATACACTAAGCCTTTGACAAGAGAAAGATAAGGACTTGGCATTAATTTCCATAAACAATCAAAATTATAAAATTGCATGCATTCCAACGCTGAACAAATAAAAATGGCTTTATCTCTGTCCAACAAGTCAGGATTTTCATAATAGACAAAGCTACATAAATTTTGTCAGTGTTCTAATTTCAAATCATTTAAGAAAATTGACGTCACCTTAAACAGCTTGCGGCCAAAACGCCATTACTAAAATACGCTGTCAATGTAGGTAAGTTAAAATTTAATGTCAAATAACCCTTTGATTACAAAATATTAAATTGATTTTAGCGTTTATTTGTATTATTCTATAATTTTAATGTGTACCTTAAAAATAAGAACAAATTGTTAAAATAACATGCTCAATTGCAATATAATTTATCAATTGTTATGTAGACAGTAAACAGCTGTTCTTAAGTCCACCTCTGTTAGGGATGAAATGTCACGGTTTTCTCTTGGTTATTTCATATCTAGTAGTAGTTTCCTTAATCTAAGCACTAAACACACTTTATTCATGAGACATACACGATAATATACACATATGTATACTGTTTTCTTTTGTTTAATTTAAAAGAGATTTTATTGTTTAGTCTATGGTCGAATTTCAGCCACAGGCGATCACTTGTGTCTTAAAATCCGCTACCGTGCGATTCTCTAGACACTATCTCGCACAGCGCACTACTGCTTAGTGGGATCAATTACCGGTAAGGGTGTTTCAGAGTGGACACGACTTAAGAACAGGCGCGGATCCAAGATTTGGTTCAGGAGGGACGATTCCAATGTTTTGAAAAGCTAAGGAGGCAATTGCACTCCTCCTCTCTCCCCGTTGGATCTGCACTGCGCAAGCAACGTAAATGCAAGGCCTCTAATATTGTTGCAGTCTTTGAGCGGTGGTGATCACTTACTATCAATAGAGAGCGTTCTGTTCTTGAAATGAAAAAAATAATTTCAAATTAAAAAAATATATTTTATCGAACAATATATATATTTTATTTAAAAACTTTTTGCACGCTTCACAAGCGGAGTGATGTAGTAGTGTCCTACTCTCAACATGTCAAGGTCCAGAATTTTGCTAGACGTTAACTGTATCTGTTGAATTCATATTTCCGCCCCGTTGGTCGAGTGGTTAGCGACCCTGAATATGCAGTCGACAGGGCTCGGGTTCGATCCCCGACGGGGACAAATATTTTGTGTGATGAGCTTAAATGTTTGTATTTCCAGGTTTGGGTGTTTATTAAATATATTCTAGTATTTATATATGTACTTCTATGTATAGTATCGTTGATAACACCCATAACACAAGCAAATAATTTGCTTACTTTGGGGTTATATCAGTAAGTGTAATTTGTCCCGTGAATATTTATATTTATTTATTATTTCACTAATACAATAATATAAGTACATAGATACAAAGAATAACCCTTTTATAAAAACATTTAATACTTTTAAAAAATATTACAAAAACTAATTTAAAAAAAAACGTAGACGTCCGAATGTCTGTATGTATGGATGTGCCACGATTACACTCAAAATACTTGACTATTTTTTTAACAGCTTCAGTAAGGGATTATTTCCTACAGAAAATTACTATATAATTCAGTGTCGTTTAATTATTTTTTAAAAAGCGTTTTGCGGCGTGCACATTTGAATTTCCCAAACTTTTTAATTTATGAATTAAGATAAGTTTAACAATTTCGTAATAGTTCTATAATTTAGTGTTGCTGAAGTTTTCATTTATTGTTGCATTTTTATCGCCATCTATTATCTTAAAATATATATAAGGTTACTTTTAAAAGTCCGGAAAAATATTTAGAGGCTGTTTAGAACCGATAATATGTTCGATTTATGTTATAAAAAAATAATTTAAAAATTCAAAATTTCATTTTATCCAACACGAAAAATAAAACGCATGGGAATAATTTTAATTAGGTACGCAAAATTCGAACAAAAATATTTTAGTGCCTTCAAAGTGATCGGGAAAAATATACTTAGAGCGACAAATCACACAGTTACTATCGTAATTAAAGGTAAACGTAAAATGACACAGTGATCGGGAAAAATTACACTTAGAGCGACAAATCACACAGTTACTATCGTAATTAAAGGTAAATGTAAAATGACACAGTGATCGGGAAAAATGTACTTAGAGCGACAAATCACACAGTTACTATCGTAATTGAAGGTAAATGTAAAATGACACAGTGATCGGGAAAAATTACACTTAGAGCGACAAATCACACAGTTACTATCGTAATTAAAGGTAAATGTAAAATGACACAGTGATCGGGAAAAATGTACTTAGAGCGACAAATCACACAGTTACTATCGTAATTAAACGTAAATGTAAAATGACACAGTGATCGAGAAAAATGTGCTTAGAGCGACAAATCACACAGTTACTATCGTAATTAAAGATAAATGTAAAATGACACACTCAGCTCACTCGGCACTGCAGAGTTTATTCACAAGGCTCGGTGCATCGAATTCATGAAATTAGAGAGATATTTTTAAAAGAATATTTTTATTTTACAATAATAATTAAAGCGTACCTTCAATTCAATATTTAGTTCCTTATGTTGCCGGACTTTTAAAAGTAATCTTATATAAATTACGTGTCATCACTTAGATAAACGCGTGCCGTAAACAAACATCAAATACAATTTGCTTCTATAATATTCCCGCAAAACTTTTCCTATTAGTAACTTACGTTTGCTTTGATTTTCCTTTAAGATATAATTCGAATTGGTTTTCGTGTCGTATTCGTCCCATGTGTGTCTGGGTACCCTTTAAAGTATAAAATATCTGATTTTCTTGCAGGCATTTCATAAAATGTGAACGATTTAATTTGATTGACGAACATGTCTCGACCATCGTGACTACCATATGGTAGAGTTCTACAACGTCTCGCCCGGGTTTGAGTACCACTCTTATCTTACCTTTTCCTGTTACTAAAAAACTAGGCATCGTAATGTTGTAGATTTATACATGTGGCATTGCCATCCCGCCTCACGGATAGTAACGCCACATTAACATATTTAGTGTATAAAAGCAATTGTTACTGTTTCTACTAGGAGAGCCGTTTGATATCTAATTGTATGTAAAAAAAACTTTAATTTTTTCTAACATCGAATCTACAAAATCCAATTTGTCCCCACGACGCTCGTTTCATCATTAAGCTCCCCTACTACCAGAAGTGTCATTTTCTTGTTTCCTATCATAAACTATAAAATAAATAAAAAAAACAATAATTTAGCTGACAAAGTGGGGGGAGGGGACACTTGGCTCTAACAAAAATTAGCAAGCTTATGTTATGTAGTTCCATTTAATTATTGATCAATTGTAATTACTGATTATTAGTTAAGGCTTACATGTATGTTTTTAGTCACTGGTAATTATTAGTAAACACATAACATAAAATAGCATGCCATCAATATATGGCGGAATATTGTAATTTTTTTTAACATTGTACGATCTGTAACAATTAAAATATTTCATGTAACATAAGAAAATAGATGTAAAATGGAAAAAAATACTAAAGAGGCCAAGTGTTAGGTTTAAGTAAGAGAGCGTGCATGAGGACATGCACGAGGTCAGGATGGTCGAGTGTTAGGTTTTATTTAATAGAGCGGGATTTTGCCCGAAATTATATTTAGTGCGCAGAATTATTGTTTTAACTGGTATCCCCAAACGTGGGGATGACGGTTGGAGCTTGTTAAAGATATGGCAGATGGACGACGACGCTCGAAAGAGCAAGTCGTGCCGAACAGTTAGCCTCCAGTAAACTGTAAAAGTAACAGAATTGAGATCATTCTTGAGCGTGCATAAGTAATTTAAGGTAATGTATTTTATTGTTATATTTCGTTAAAATAAGGTTGTTACTTGTTAGTTGTTAGTGATAATAGCAATGTGAAAAGAAATATAAATGTAATATAATTGATTACGTGGTTTAATTAGTAAAGGTAGTTCCTAACATTTAAAGAAAGGGCCGTTGTCCATGTGAAATAGCACATCGTGTTAGCATATTAATCGCCAAATGTAGGGTATTTCTTAAATATCAGAAGTGAAATTACCCACAGCCTCAAATTTGTATAAATTAAAGGTTCAATTAAATAATTAGATTACCAATATTAATTGTGACATATATATAAAGTGTAACATTCTCATATCAATTTTATATTTCGTAAGTCTCATTTTTATACATTTTTCTTGGTTAGTAAAAAAAGATTTTATGAATATTGTAATATCTATTTTTTTTAACTGTAATTTCTCAGTATATATTGGAAAACTTGATGTATGTACGTAAAAATATTTGCTTATTTAAAAAGAACATTGATATTCACTCCCATCTTGCTGTGAATGTATCTCGACTCCACAGAATGAGCAACTCTTTTATGGGTGGGTAGGCAAAGTGTAAGCTTTTACAATACGCTGCCTGATGCCGTTAGAGATTTATCAGTTGACAATTTCAAAAATGTGTTAAAACAAAATTGTGAAAAAAAAAAAGATTACTAGAAAATATCTGAATATCTAGATAACAGGAAAGCATGGGATTTACATTTACTGTAACAATCAGATACTTACAAATTAAACATTTTGTAATATCTTACTAAAAAAAGATACGAATAAATGACAAGCCCGCTGAGTTTCTTCCGCCAGATCTTCTTGTAATAGTGCGGCCGTGTTTCCGATCCGGCAGTAGAGTCAAAATGAATTGTAAAAGGTTTTATTTAAAAAAAAGTATTTCTGATTTCTAGACTTATTATAATTTCGCACACCGGCATTACCGGTAGACTATGGTGATTTAGAAATTTGTAACACTTTTGTAACCGATCTTTATAAAAAAAAAGTATTCTATTCATCTATATTCTATTAAATCACCAAGTATTTCTTTAAAATCGATATAATTTACTATTTAGTTGTTGGAAGTCAATTTATTTTCTTCCGATCCTTTCGATCCGGCAGTAGAATCAAAATGGCTTGTAAAAGGTTTTATTTAAAAAAAAAGTATTTTTGACTTCTAGACTTATTATAATTTCGCACACTGGCATTACCGGTATACTATGGTGATTTAGAAATTTGTAACACTTTTGTAACCGATTTTTATGAAAGAAATATTCTATTCTATATTCTATTAAATCGCCAAGTATTGCTTTAAAATTGATATAAATTTACTATTTATGTAGCTGTTGGAAGACAATTTATTTTCTTTCTTTTCTCCCTTTTTTTCCAATGGTCTTTAAAAATAACGTACGCTGATAGATATGTAGGTACGAAGAATATA
Source organism: Apodemia mormo (assembly GCA_036924255.1). NCBI lineage: Eukaryota > Metazoa > Arthropoda > Insecta > Lepidoptera > Riodinidae > Apodemia > Apodemia mormo. Next base: position 19,244,200 of record JAUPFN010000015.1, on the reverse strand, counting down.
CTATGCTTTGCCGTTCTAAGTTTCAGATACCTGATGTGCAATAAAAAAAAATAATGAAAGATCACTTGTAACATAGGAGCGATCACGTGGTAACGAGAAAATGAAGGTGTTTAAAATGAAAATCGAGCCGCATAATGAGTGCCTTTGCCGTCAACGGAGCCTGTCTTCCTCGTGTAAGCAGAACGTCAATTACTACGGATATGACAGAGTACGAGTAGAGTCCATACCAGAGAGGTAACCTTAATTTGCCACTAAAAAAAAAACTTTGATGCTTCAACAAGGAGGATTATTAGGAGACTTAGTTGAATTTCCCAACAAAATGGATGTGAAGCAGTGGACTACGAATAGAGGTGACGTTAGGAACACGTGTACCTTCAGATATTTTAATTCTCGAAATTAATACTTCAGTCAGTATCAGTAGGCAATCCGTCACCGCCTAGTATCTGTTTCTATGACCACCGCCTATATTACGTTTGAATTAAGATATTAAATGAATGTTTTTGTTTAAAGTTGAGAGGTTCCGTAGATTAGAATAATTTGATACAAAGACAGAATTATGTTTATTCAGTTGGAGGGTAAACTAAAAAAAATCACTCGGTTAAACCCAGAATAATTACATTTATTTTTGAGTAATCCTGTTTAACCTCGTATAGGGTAATAGTTATAGTTAGTCATAAATTTAAAATGTGTATTGATTTTAGTCCTGGGCCTGACGTGGTATCAATTACAGCTAAGACTGATCTTAGCTCAGAGTATAAAAGCTCAGTTGATTAATTAAATTCCTTATGTCTATTACAATATCTAACTCGGGGTAGCTATCTTTATGAGCCAAATTCAAAATCTGATGCAATCGATGATTACATAGAATACGAAAAAAAAAAATTGAAATAATGGTACAGGCAAATTTTACTTTCTATACATTAAAATGTTGTAAATATAGTTACAAAATATATTTCTTGTGAGATTTATTAGTTGAAGGATAATTATAATATTTAAAATTTCTAACGGTAAACGACGGTCCTAAGTATTCTGTGAATTTTAAAGTTTTGTCTTAAAAGCAACTTCATCCGTGATTAAATTACAATGCATACAATCTTTGTATTTATAGGTATATTTGTAAGTCTCGTTATTTTGTCTCCTTAATATAATTATGAAAATGGATGCCACAAATAGATGAGATGACGAGCATGAATAGCCATTTAGGTATTTGAAATACATCTTAGCTGAGCCACCACTATTGCCTATTTATGACCCGGCAGTACAAATTCAACTGCTTTTGGGATGGGAGTAAACTAGGCAACGATGGTATATTGCTACAGAGATTGCGTGATTTAAAGCCTTGCCATCTGTTGGTTTTCTTTAATGTTCAACATCTTATAAGAATAATATATACGAGTATATATAAATACATTTTTATTTGCAAGCGTTGGCAGATACTTATTTAAAAAAAACCCCACAGTACATAGTATATGTGCTGGGTCTACTGTTGTCTCTCGTATAACAAGATGGTACGGCAACTTGTTACGAATGTCTGTGTGGTATAGGATATCAACCGGAAGTAAAGATGTATCGCGTAAACTCCTAGACAACCGGTGTAATAACTACAGTAGGTAAACGTTGTAGTTCGAACAATCTCTCCACCACTTATGTCATTAAAAACTGAAATTTGGCTATTGGCCCCATTTCGAATTTCATAGGATTTGTGAAACCTCATATCCTTCAGATTTGACAGATAACAGATAGAAATAAAAATTAGTAGTTTATTATATAACAAATAATAGCATAATAAATAATTATATTAGAGACAACGAGATAACATTAAGGAGATGAAGCTGTATAGGAAGGGAAAACTTCGTTGGATGAAATAAGAAATAAAAGTATTTTCGGAAATTCTGGCTCCATTCAATTTAAAACATTAGGAACATAATATTTCTCTGTAGTAAATGGAGCCAATATTTTAAGTTAAATCTCTAGCAGTATGTCGATGGAAACTTCTTGACGTACTATAACGGACATAAAAAAAGGAAAAATCTGCTTCCCAAGTAAGGACATTACATTTGTTTTTTTTTATTGATTTCTGCAACACACATCGACCAATTACAAAATTGTTGTAACCACATATGTGTAGGTACCGTGGCTAGTCTACTATTTAATCTCTTGCTATCCCACTATTTTAAAATTCGGTGTGGTGCAAAGCTAAAGTAACGATGAAAGGCATTCGGATTCTTCGGGTTTATTCTATTAATTAATGCAAAATGTTTGCGAGATATCGTTTTCTAATTTTCTTCTGATATAAAAATGAATGACAAAGATTAGAGAATGGCTAAATTTTATAAGACATCAACTATTACTAGGTAAGAGGTTTTAGACAATTGTGATTGATGCATCACAGTAAACACACGGGACTTCATAATTGAAACAGGGCTTTTCTCCTCGTTATGGCAAAAGAAGTAAAAAAAAAAAACATGAAAACTATTTTCAACTAAAATGGCAAAAATAGGAGGGAATTCTTTATACGTTACATCGATCTCTTTCAAGTGTTAATAGATGATGCCAAGTTAAAGCTTAACATGTTATTATAAATTTGGTGAAAACGATTGTTTATTTCAATGGTAAAATAAAGTTAGCATTTAATGATTTTCTTTGAATTCATGTTAAGTGAATAAGTAATCAATATAAGAATTAATTAATGGCTTTTAACAATGAAAGGTGAATATAAATTTTTTTTTGAAAATATGACATGTTCGTGATTCGGGAGGATTACGATTAATATGACAAAACTTAAAATATGCAATGGTTACTGTCGTAAGACCCAACAGTATTATGGGGGGTGGTTTATTTAATGTATATTATTGATATGTATGATACTATAGTTTTGGTCGCGAGGCAGGAAGACTCGCGCCACTAACATAGACGGAGGAATTACATAATATACTTTGTAGTTCGGGAGAGTCACAATAGTATATTATGATGAATGGAAAAAAAATTGGAATATAATTATTATTTAATTTATTTGGGAAAAATAAATTTATAATGTAAAGTGGATACATGTATTACATAGTTATGAGGCCCTCAGCCTCAGCCGTGAGGGTTTAAAATATTGTGATTGTATAACAAGAGAATAAGAGACACGGGTGAAATATTTTGTAGAGAGAATACTCATATTAAAAATAAATATATGATAGAATTTATATATTTATTTTTATTATAATATTGACCTTGACAGTTATGTATATTCAAGAATCTGCCAAAATTATCAAAGGAGATTCTGATCTATATTGTCTGCATTGTTTGAGATGTTCATTTGATGAGCATTGAAGTTATTTTAAAATTCTTTTACATCAAGAAATACCAGTAAAATGCCAGAACAAATTAGAAAAAGAAGAAAGTTGTTTAAACGCCAGTTTTGTAACATTAAATAATTTAGTGATTTAAATTATGATGTCCCTCTATCACTTTGAACTTAGTTACTCTTACATGGTTTACCGAGTCTGTTGTGACATAAAATTATTACTAGAGAATACGAGGACCTTGAATTATAAAAAGGGACCATTTATTTTATTAATAAATTAAAATATTTTGCATAGTATAGATTTTTTTATTGGCTTCATTTCCAAATTATTTTATCACATTGTTAAACGATATTTTTTTTGTACGTGTATTAAAAAAAAATAATTAATTTAATTAACAATTAATAACGTATAGTTACATATTACCGCTATAAATCATATTGTTATTAGCATATTAATAATATATGTAATTAAAATATCCGAATCGTAAGTTTTTAAAGAGCTGAAATTTAATTAAAATATCTGGTTATTAAATTATATACTTGTTAAATTAAATTTATGAAAGAAAAAAATGTCTTTGTTTTAAATTCAAGTGTAGATCGATTTTAATTCTATATTGATTTAATTGTTAGGTGTACACCTGTTGCATGTAGATTTCCATGAGGCAATATTTATAAACAATTAATTATATAATAGCTAAATGTACCATGTACTTAGTACATTAAATGATTACGGAAATTACTATGAATAGGAAATCTTAAAATACATTCTAATAAAATTGTAACGCAAAGATAATAAAGACGTACAACAACGCTCTACCTAAAAGTAAACATTTAGGGATGAAAATTCATTAAAAATATTTGCATGTATTAATCGAGTATTCTTAATTCATGCAAAGAATATTCCTCATGTAAAAAAGGGAAACAGAAAAGGAATTGTAAAAAAAAGAATTATATGTGCATAGTATTAAAACATTAATTACTAATAACTCCGTTAAGTAGAATCAATTAGATAATATATTGTAGTAAACATTGTAAGCAAAAATAAAAATTTAAAAAAAATGGAATGGATGTGTTATGATATTTTAGATATTTTTTTTAAATTATTGATCAATCGTAATTGTTGATTATTTAACTGCTATAATTTATTAGGTTTTTATGTATGGTTTTAGTTACTGGTAATTATCAGTATACAAAATACAAACTCGGTTTAAAACATTGTGATTACCATTCTTGTAAATAGCTCTGCTAATTAGATATCCATTGTATTGTATTAAAGTCAATATTAGCTTTAGGCAGAAAAAAAATGTTGAGCCAAGTGGTAGACACATTTAAAGATATTTTTAACTTGCATTTATTATAGTTCAATTGTTATCATTCATTCATCAATTTTTATGATGTATTAGGTTTATATGTATGGTTTTAGGGTTAAGTGGCTAATAATTATTGGTACTTACCTATATGAATTTGTATAAAAATTGTTGCATTGAAAAATTACAATTAGCATTCCTGTAAATAGCTAACTGTCAAAACGTAAGTGTAGATATATTTGAAGATATTTTTCGCTTTACATTATAGTTCAATCGCAATTATTGACTAATTATTTGTTATAAGTATATATTACGCCTATGTGTGGATTTAGTTGTTAGTAATTATTTATATACAAATGTCTGTAAAATTACTGTATTAAACATTGTAATTAGTATTCTAGCAAATAGCTCTGCTAGGCTGCTATCCATTGTAATGTAAGTAAACATTAAGTAAGTAAGCAAATATTAAAAAAAAAAAAGATGTAAGTGTACATATTTAAAGGTATTTTTCTTTATACATTGTAGTTCCATTTAATTATTGATCAATTGTAATTACTGATTATTAGTTAAGGCTTACATGTATGTTTTTAGTCACTGGTAATTATTAGTAAACACATAACATAAAATAGCATGCCATCAATATATGGCGGAATATTGTAATTTTTTTTAACATTGTACGATCTGTAACAATTAAAATATTTCATGTAACATAAGAAAATAGATGTAAAATGGAAAAAAATACTAAAGAGGCCAAGTGTTAGGTTTAAGTAAGAGAGCGTGCATGAGGACATGCACGAGGTCAGGATGGTCGAGTGTTAGGTTTTATTTAATAGAGCGGGATTTTGCCCGAAATTATATTTAGTGGGCAGAATTATTGTTTTAACTGGTATCCCCAAACGTGGGGATGACGGTTGGAGCTTGTTAAAGATATGGCAGATGGACGACGACGCTCGAAAGAGCAAGTCGTGCCGAACAGTTGGCCTCCAGTAAACTGTAAAAGTAACAGAATTGAGATCATTCTTGAGCGTGCATAAGTAATTTAAGGTAATGTATTTTATTGTTATATTTCGTTAAAATAAGGTTGTTACTTGTTAGTTGTTAGTGATAATAGCAATGTGAAAAGAAATATAAATGTAATATAATTGATTACGTGGTTTAATTAGTAAAGGTAGTTCCTAACATTTAAAGAAAGGGCCGTTGTCCATGTGAAATAGCACATCGTGTTAGCATATTAATCGCCAAATGTAGGGTATTTCTTAAACTTAATATTTCACAAGCGAGTCCTTTAATAGAAAAATTACTTTGACAACCGGCAATTTTTTTAAAAAACTATCCAACGATACCCTACACCAAGGGTAAACGAGAAAAAAATTAACATCCCCACTGTACATGTAGAAGAGCTACCCTAAGAAAAAATATTTTAAGATTTTATGTTACCACTTTGTTACCTTGACTATATGTATATTCATGCCAAATTACAGCTTCCTAGTACTAGGAATCTCTGAGCTACACTGCAAATGGACGGACGGACGGACATAACGAAACTATCACGTCAGAAGTAAACTAGGAACCCCTCCTAGTTTACTTGTGAACCTTTAAAACGTAAATAAAAAGAATATAGCGGTCGTTGATATAAACCGGAACAAGACAATGACATGCATTGATGCTTTTGCGGCAAGATAGGTAAGGCCATGTACCTTATACCCCTATAATATACAGGTTTCAACACTTCTCAGACGGGCTCCGGTTCCCACTCAACACCCTTTCCTGGCAAAGAAGATCTTCCTTTTTCCACATTCTTGTATGATGTCCGTGAATCAATCTCTAGAGCGGTGACACCACCTCGATGGCCATCTTCCTGACAGCAGTTGGCGTGCTGGTACTACCGCTAAGCTCGTCAGTGGTACCGACTAGCGGCGCCACATATTAATTTCTTAAAAATAATCATTGTATCAGGCAAGTCCTCTGTGGGCTGTCCACACTTTAGTTAATAGATGCACTTTTTATTCATGGGCAGACAAACAGTATTATTGAGAAAAAGGAAACCGTTACGTGTATTATGCCTTCCAACTGAGAATAAGATCGCGCTTGTTGTCAACTTCATATCAAAGACGTGTGAAATTAGTAATGTCAACAAAAAATATTTGTTCAAGAAAATTGGGCTGATTTATTAAATAACAAACAATTCTATAATAATATTAGTATTCCATATCATGTAGTATCATGTACTTACATAAGTGTGCCCATTTAAATAATATCAGTATAAACATAATTTGGAACACGTAATTAATTTTAGATTTATATGCAATACTTATTGTGTGCAACAAAAAAATTACACCAGTGATGACGAAAAAAAATTGTTATAAGCGGTGTAGAGTATTTAAAATCCGATAGACACATTTGATTAAGTATTTTGTTTATAAAAATAAATCTATTCGTATTTTATAGATTTTCTTTCCTTTTCTACACCTTACTTTAACATATACTAGCATTAGCGAATGGGGTCCTGAATAGAAACAATGCATAGAAAATATACCAATTAGAACGCAAATTATTTTTTGATGAATTTCTTTGTATTTTTTGATCACACTCATCACTAATGAAGTTTTTTCCAAAATGCGGAGCAATATGGCGTACTGACAGTCCTATTCTCAGCTGGAACGCATAGTAACGTACAACACAATATTTAGATTCACTCCAACGTTCTCCAGAATACCGTTATTCTCTGTACTAGTCATTTAAACAACAGTCTAAAGTGCTGCTGTGCTCTGCTATTTCGAAATTAAATTCCCTGTGCGCTAGATACAGAAGGTCAAAAGTCGGTTGATGTTTACTAAAAATTAACTTTATACAAATTATTTCATTCAATATACAAGCAAATAATTTGCTTACTTTGAGATTAGATCAGTAAGTGTAATTTGTCCCGTGAATATTTATTTATTATTATTTATTTAATATAATCATTAATATCACACCCTACAAAAGAAATTTAAAATAAAAAGTCAGTGAACCGGTTCACCCTGCAAGCCATCCCTAAAATTTCCCGCTAAGTTGAGGTGTTTTAAGCTCAAAGGAGCGAAAATTATACCTAAGCATACATTTTTTCACAGTGCAAAAATCTAAGGTTTGTTAACAGTATTTCGATTTTTAAAAAGGTCTATATTTTGAAAACGATGATCTATTTGGAATTTTTAAATGGGATTGAATGCAATTTTTAAGATCCAAATCAGCCGTTTACACATTTTTTAAATACAATTAACTGCATTGGACGCAGTATTTTAAAAAAAAGGTGATTAGATTTTGTAATCACTTGGTACATTGATTTGAAAGTTGTTATAAAAAGCATTATATTTTCGAAATTTTTTTAAGTTTTTTAAAAAATTCTCTAAATCTCTTGGGCCACATCAGAGCTGAAATGGCAAAACTATAAGAGTTTCTGGATTACTTAAAAACCCTAAAAATAACGAAAGGTGCCACGAGAAAACTAACAAAAACGATGTTTCTTTTGCTGTAAATAGGTATAGAACGACTCGCAAAAGACTGTACATATTAAAGGACATGTTAATTAATGGTGATCTGTACCCATTATAATAGAAGTAATCTCCTATCCATAGGGGTGGAGTATAGACTCTATCTCAAATCTACTAAGCTGATTTTGATAAAACTTTTCCTTAAGAATATGCCTACCTGATTTAAACTAAACATGACTATCTTGATATGGCTCTTGTTCCCTATAAGTTCTTAAGACAAATGTACATAAACTTACAAAATTTAGCACACGTGCTTTGAAATTTAAATTGTTCATCATACACAAATATTATTCAATTCGAACAAAATTACATACAATAAAATTATTAAAACTACATATTTTTAAAATTATATACATACAGGTCAAACTGATGACTTCGTTTTTCAAACTCGGTTAAAACATGATGCAATCTCACACACACATGTAAACCAAGTTGTATTACGTGTGTCAAATGAAGGGTAGATTTATCATATATATTGTGTTCGCCACCCGCTGGGTAATTAGACAAACAGAAGCGAGCAGTCAAATACAGTCGAAGCCAAATCCATTGTTTATTAACATTCGTAACCACAAACTTAACAAAGCTGTAACAATATGTCGTAATTTACTTGGACTGATTAATGCATCATTTAAATTGAGGTTTATTATAGAACTAAGTCCTACGCAATTCTTAAAATAACAATAGGTTAGGCTCAGAATAAATTGTTACATGCGAGTAATGGATGTAAAAGTTTCGATTCTTTTTGCACCTTTTTAAGGTATTTTTAACTTGGCTTTCCCTTTGAAACAAAAAATTTTTAACTCAATTTGCATAATTATACAAAATTATGGTCAAAGAATAATCAAAAATATCAAAAAATTCCCCCCCAAATTTCCAACCGTTTTCATCTCAGAATCGTGGTCCAAAGCTATGGTTTCGATTTTCGGTAGACCGTCTCTTTACACACTGTACGATTTTACTCGACTTATCTACATGTTTTTGCGTAACATTTCTGCGACAGAATAAAAACATGTTACAACAAACAACAATACACAATTTAGAATTTTTTCTATTATTATTTATTCCTTAATACATTTTATAAATTCAGGAGTTACTTTTCAGAAATCCATAACTTCACGAAGAATAATGTTTAGTTTACAAATTTCCGTTTAAAGACTTTCACCTTAATAGAAGGGGAACCCAAAACGTGATTGTGGGATTTACTCAAGCGCGGCAAATTAACATAGACGGGATACCTCGCATATATATCGCATCGCATCGCATCGCATAGGTTGTCCGCCAAATATGAGCCCTATATATAGACACGGACATCTAGGACAGAAGCATCAGCATCAACACATCGTGCTAGCATCAATTTATCTCAGCCCTGCAAAAGAATTGCAAATATTTTCTCAACGGTAGACACACGCCAATGCCTCGCATGAAGGCTGGGGTTGGACATATGTATGCCGAAACGACAGTATAATATAAACTCACTAACAGACAAATTAAACATAACTCTCTACAAGCCTACGAGCCTACGAGATACTACTGTAACGACCTAACATTTTTTTATAGATTTTAATGACATACGAGCAATGGGCAACCTTATGGAAAGCAGTCATTTTTGCCCATGGACATTAGTAACAAAAGAAGCTAGCCGCTAACCCCTCGTTTACACCAAAAAACATGTTTTATACTTGTTTTATACACAACTTGTAGAATACTTGTCAAAATATAATTATTTGTTTTATACATGTATTGCAACTGTCTCAAACATATTTTCGTTCACACTGTGTAGCCAACAAGTATTTATACAAGTATAAAACACACTCGCGTTTACACTTGTGTCTAAGACATGTTTTTGATTTGTCGGATACATTGACAGCGTTCTCATCTACGAAGACCTGTCGTGTTTTATACAAGTATTGTTAATTTTATTGAAATTTCTGTATACAACTAGTTGCAAACATGTTTTATACTTTATCCATGCTTGATGGATAATGCTTTATACTTTTACTAAACATACCGCTCCTTTCATCCTTTAGTACCTATCTAATTGCATTTTTGCCTAAATTTGTATCATTTCGTAATATTATGTTAATTATTTTGTAATCTTTTTATTATTGTAATATGTTTATTATTTTGAATTTCATTTTTTGAATGCGAAGAAAACTAAAGTTCTAGTATTTGAAAGAGAAGCAACCAGAACGGATGTAACAGTTTTGGTCGATGATGTAGTGCTGGAACAAGTGGAGAGCATAATTATTTGCTTATCCCAACGCTATTATTGTGTGAGAGTTGGGTATATCAGAAAGGGCATGAAAGTCGAATCAACGCGGTTGAGGTAAGATCGCTGGCGAAGAATATGTGGCGTGACCCTCGTGGACCGGGTTCGTAAAGTGAAAATGAGAGAGAAGTTAGGCTTGAAAGAAAGTCTCGGTGTAAAGATGAGAAAGGGCATTCTCCATTGGTTCGGATATGTAGAAATAATGGTAGACGGAAGGTTAACAAAGCAGATATTATACAACGCGAATGTGGAAGGATGTAGGTACTGGGTAGAGCCAAGACTGGCATATTATGATCAGATTGTTCTAGTACTGTCCGAAGGAGTGAAGAGTTTCCGCAACCGGCGTGTGTATATGAAGAGAGTAATGAATGTGGAGGAAGCGAGACTAGCCTGCAAGGATCATGATGAATGGCACTCGGTTCTCTCTGCCTACCCCGTAAGGCATCTAGCATGAAGATATGCATGTACTTTTATTGTATAATACAGTGTACACTGCACCCATGAACAAAAAATTCCTCAGTATCTTCACTTTCCATTGTGAATGTTGTGTTAAACAGCAGTTAATTGGGCACCCAGGACTTAATAAAACTACAGAATGGCCGATTGATATGTTCCAATTATAAAAGAACTAAAATAAGTATATTATGTGAGATCATGAACAAGAGGCAGGCAACTAGAAGTTCACAAATAATTTATCCAACAATTTTTGTATTACCTACCTACAACAAGTTTCATACAAATTTTGTCTACTTGTTATATACAAGTTTTGTATAAAACAAGTTTAATACAAGTTTTGTCTACATGTTTTATACAAGTTTTGTATACGACAAGTTTCATACAAGTTTTGTGCACAACAAGTTTCATACAAGTTTTGTATACAACAAGTTTTATACAAGTTTTGTAAATGTATTCCAATGTGAACAAGAAACGAAAACATTGCATAAAACTTGTCAAATACATGTATCATACCTTGGTGTAAACGGGGGGTAATGCGATGCCGACCTTTAAAGAAACTGTTAATTCACCTTCAAAAATTACTAAAAATTCTACAGAGACCTAATAAGACAAAAAACGACGCTACGAGGCACTGCGACAGATACCCTACTTACGAGAATCGATGATCACCGAGAGCTTTACAGAGGAACGTAATCAAGCGTATGGCCAACCATCGTCAGGAGAAGTACAAACTGTCGGGAGAGTTCTCACCATTACATATGATTTTCTGGCCGCTGGCAGGAGCTCTAAAACAAGAGACGTTACAAAAAATACTTAAAAGGACATCACAACACTACTTGTAAAAGCGATGTGTACCCTCTAGTGAGAGCCGGGGCCGATTATGTACAGGTCGCGATCACTGACGAAAACCTTAGAAGGCCACATCATGTCTTATCCGATCCGATTAATTATATACTTTAGAACTTTTTTAATACTGTAACATTGCTATCATCCTTCTAGATTCTTTCACTACAGTCAAAAAATCGATGCGCTATGAAAATCGTTTCTCATTTCATAGTAATTTAAATTCCTGATTAAGATGATTTACATTCTACACAGTCAAATACCTTTGGCAAATCATAAAATATTCCAAATGCATGATTAGATAGCACAAGACCTTTCGACCTCTTTAACAAGTAGAGTTGAGTGTTACTTTGTAAAACCCAATAGTTTATGATAAAAATTTTGAGAAGACCAACATTGGTGAGATCAGATTTAGAATCAGATTTAAAATTGAAATCTGAAATCTGAAAACATGCCATGTGCTACACAATTGATTGTTAGCGCGCGTACACAGCGCAATAACATTAATTACTACAGTAATGTTTTTAGAGAACCTCTATATTAATAATTATCCTAATATTTTTTAATAAATTACGCTGACGCTGGCGCTATTTGACGCTATTGCGGCAGGAATACGTAAGGCAGTGGTACCAAATACCCGGGCGAGACGTTGTGGAACTCGTCCACGCAGTAATCACAATGGTAGTTTTTTTATATATCATAAAATATATATAAAAAACTACAATTCTCCTGATGGAAAGAGAAACCACCGCCTATAGACACCAAAGGTGTTAATAGTGCGCTGTTATCTTGTGGCGAAGTCTAATGACACATGCATAAGTTTACCGGCTGCCTTACCCTCCAAACCGGAACACGACAGTGGCAAGCACTGATGCTATTGCGGCAGGAATAGATAAGGCGGTGGTACCAGACCCGGACGAGACAATGCGGAACTCTACCACCTAGTAGCTACTATGGTAGTGACTTGTATAGCCAATCGGTCGCCTTTTACGATCTGCCTGGCAGAACGGCAGTTGGCATATTCTACAAAGGAGCTCAGTACCAACACAAGGGAAATCTTCTTATTCTGCAGTAACTGACCGATGAACTAAATAAAATCTCTTATATTCAATTTGTTGCACCATATTCATTACGTGTAGTACTAATTCCAAATTAGTTTTGCAATTATTGCATGAAGAAATGCCAAACATACACATACAGAGAAAGAAAGAAATGATGGAATTTGTGTAGGTATTTGTTTAGTAATTTGTGTAATAAATTATAATATTAACAGGATTTTTTATTTATATCCCAGTAGCTGTTCCCGCGACTTTGTCCGCGCGGAAAAATTTCTAAAATAAAACCCGCATAGTTCTCGTTCCCGGAGGACTTTCGGGATAAAAACTATCTTATAATGTTCCTAGGGTCTCAAATTATATCTGTACCAAATTTTATCTAAATCGGTTTAGTGGTTTAGGCGGGGAGAAGATACAGACAGACAGATAGAGTTACTTGCGCATTTATAATATTAGTATGGATTTTTGTATGGGTTGGTTGGTAAAAGATTGTACATACTGAAGCAGGGTGTACTCGATTCTGAATATTTCGAGAATATATTTTATTTAATTTTTTTTTAAATAATTGGTCATTTCTGTAATCAAAACAAAATTCTCTCTGGTTGACGTGATTTTTATGAATCGTATTTTACAAATATTGTATAAATTGTCTTTTATATTTTGTTGTGATATGTTTTTTTGACGTCGACAAGTGTTCTTAAATGTACCTACGTCGAATAAATATTATTTGAATTTGAATTTGAATTTGAAAATTTGCCGCTATTCTCGAAGGGGTAGGCAGAGGTACAACAAGTGCACCCACGATTAACCGAAGATACTTAAGTCTCACAATGTGATAGGTGGCCAGCCTATCGCCTACAGGACACTCATTCTAATCCCGGGCAACGTTGTTTTTGTCAGAAAACTGAAATGACACATTTTTGAATTGTTCGACTCGGCAAACGAACCCCGGACCTCATGTGGTCAACTCCGACACCGGACCACTAAACTACAGTGACGATACTAAATATGAAAAAAAGTTCTTAAAATTTGACCTAATTATATAATAAAAATGTTTAACAACCCTGACTACACAATCGATGGGACTCGGGTTCGATTCCTGACGGGGACAAGCATTTGTGTGATGAGCATAAATGTTTGTATTTCTGAGTTTGGGTGTTTGTTAAATATATTCTAGTATTTTTATATACGTATTTCTATGAATTAGTATCGTTGACTAATACCCATAACACTAGCATATAATTTGCTTACTTTGGGGTTATATCAGTTAAGTATAATTTGTTCCGCGAATATTATTTATTTTATTATATTTTATTGTTAACTTGTAATAATAGGTATGTTCTTAAAATTTAAAATAAATAATCTTAATGTATATAAATTAAATGTCACGTTGTTTGTCCGATATGGATTCCTAAACTACTGAACTGATTTTAATTAAAACTTGTAGATAGTTACTGTTTGGTCCACGGATTAAATGGATATGCCTTTCCTTTCAAGACAATTTCTTAGTTTGTCAATATTGCTTGCAATTACGCACAGAGATCACTTCAAGGGTATTTTTTAAAACTTGTCATCTCATTCAGTATGGTTTATTTCTATTTTTCACGATATATCTACAAATGTATGACATTTTTTACAGTGATAGGAGCATTTGCTCATATCCGCGGCGACACGTTTCCTTCCCAATGGCATGCCTAATAATACTCATTTGGTCTATGGTCCAACTTAAACCCACCCCCCACCTTCTCAAGTCCCCATTACAACAAGTAATTTGTACAGCAAAACAACATTTTCCGGGTTAGGTAGTATGTAAAATTGTTTACCAGTCAACCTGTACACTTTTAGGAGACACTATATGTCACAGACAAAAAATAAAACATTATCTGAATGATCATATATTTTACAACAAATATATTTTTAGCTGGAAACAGTTCCTCTTGGTTCAAACAAATAGCATTGGTGGTAAGCGCTGCCGAGAACACCAGTAAAGTAGGGTATGTAGTTATAAATCACGTATTGATTCTCTTCAGATGCGCTGTCAAAAGCGTGTGTGCTCTTTCTACATTCGCTCACGAAGAAATCCATAAAGTATCGATTCGCCTTCACTGCGTTCATAGAATGGGGGTAGTTCTTGTTTAGCTTCCACTCAAAAGAGCTTTTCTCTGGATGGAATTGGACAGCATAGAATGGGTACCTAAAAAAACAGAATAAATAATATATATTACTTGCTGATCCGGCAAACGTTATTTTGCCACACAAATAATTCAATTACTAATATCTTCTTCTTTAAATATAAAAATCAATTGCTGTTCGTTAGTCTCGCTAAAACTCGAGAACGGCTGATCCGATTTGTTGAAGTCCAGGGAAGGTTTAAAAGGTGAGAAAATATAGAAAAAAATAAGAGTAGTTAAAAAAGACGTTTGCCGGGTCAGCTAGTCGCTATTAAAAAATAGGGGTTGATGGTAGAAGGGGGAAAATTTAGGGTTTTAACTTATATGTATTTTTTAATGCCATATCATTTTTTTATAACATGACAAACAAGCAGATGGTTTTCTTAATGAAAAGAGAAACCATTGCTTATAGACACCAAAGATGTTTATCGTGCGTTACTATCCGTGTGGCAGGATGGCAATGCTACATGCATAAGTCTACCGGCTACCTTACCCTCCAAATTGAAATACGACAAAGACAAGCAGTGCCGGTATTGCAGCAAAAATTGATAATGCGGTGGTACAAAATACCCAGGCGAGACGTTGCGGAATTCTACCATTTAGTACTCACGTTGGCAGTGACGCATATTCTAGCCTTTTATGATCTCCATGGCAGAAAGGCAGATGGTCTATTCTTCAAAGCCCGACCCAACACGGTGTAAAATGAGTTAAAAAAAATTATGTATAAAAATTAAAAAAAATTGAAGTGGACCACCCTTCTCTCTTAGGGGTATAAAATACAGATAACAACATATTCACAAATCTACTGAATATACATATAAAATTTCATCAAAATCAGTCATGACGTTTCGGAGAAGTATGGTAACCAAAACTGTGACACGAGAATTTTATATATTAGATCATTGATATAAAAAAACCAAGATACGCAATCAGTGTCTTAAAAAACGTCCTCTAAAAATGAGCGAAAAATTTCAAATTGTGCGCTCATTCCAAATAGAATCGCGTCGGCCGCAACCTTTGACAAAAGAAAGATAAAGACATGGCATTAATTTCTATAAACAATCAAAATTAAAAAATTGCATGCATTGCAACACTGAACATATAAAAATGACTTTGTCTCTGTCTAACAAGTTTGAATTTATATAACAGACAAAGCTACAACAAAATTGTTAGTGCTCTAATTTAAAATCATTTGAGAAAATAACGTCACCTTTAACAGCTTGCGGCCAATACGCCATTACTAAAATACGCTGTCAACGTAAGTAAAATGGCAAATAACCCTTTGTTGACAAAATATTAAATTGATTTGAGTGTTTAATTGTATTTTTCTATAATTTTAGTGTGTACCTTAAAACTAAAATAAAAACTAATTGTTAAACTAACATGCCCAATTGCAATATAATTTTTCAATTGTTATTTAGACAGTAAACAGCTGTTCTTAAGTCCGCCAGTTCTCGGTCGAAATTACACGGTTTTCATCAAATTCACTTAGTTATTTCATATCAGTAGTTTCCTTTATGTAAGGCCGCAACATTGTCAATTTTATTACTTTTTGTACATTGCTTTGTAAAAACAACTATAAATCTTGCGCTTAAGGCTGGATATGCAAAAATATAACATATTTTTGTCATATCTATAACTACTTATGTGAAATTAGCGACACTTTTGAGTGTTAGTTTTGTTCGGAACTGTGCATCTTGGGTTTGGGATATCAATGTATTAGATACAAAATATGACCAATTTATCAGCCAATAAGCCAGTGAATGTATAAAGCATTTTTTTTTATAAAAAAGGTAGCATTCGGATTCCAGCTGCCGCCACCCGGCAGCCGCGACTCGGCGGTCGCGACCTTGGCAGTGCCGCAGCGCTTTATATGGATCTGTATGTAAAGTAAGCATTCGGATCTAGGCGGTCGCGACTCGGCAGCCGCGACAGATTGCCGCGACCTACTGCCGCAGCTGTGCGGCGCTGCCATCTCCTGTGGATAGCAGCGGCCGCAGCCTGAGCAGCGACTACCACGTGCAATAGGTAATCAATTTTTCCATGCGATTGAGACAGACGCGGGTTCTATTGCGGGAAAAAAATTTCGGGAAAAGCGGGAATTTTCGTTTCAAAATCATCGTTACATTTACTTAATTTTGAAATCTATTCACCTGGTGTGCTCGTAACTAGCAATAAATGTTAGTCCATTGTCGTCATCCCCATATGAAGTTGGACGCCAATCTTCAGTTAAATTATACGCTTTTAAATTCTGGAATCAAAAATAAAAACAATACAAAACCACACATTCACAAATTATTTAAAATGGGTTTTGCTATGCTTTTGTATTGTAGATAGAATGTTCGTTGAGGTGCTCGTACCTTGCTTCTGGACCACTATGCGAATGTGAGCTGTATCATTTGTATAACGGGTGCATGGCAACCATTACAACAACCTCGCCCGCCGCCCGGGTTTTGGTATCACCTTACCTATTCCTGCTGTAATAATGCTGGTCACAGTCGTGTTCCGATTTTGAGGGTAAGTAAACTCATGCCTGTGGCATCACCAGTCTGACAGAGTGGATAACAACACTCCGTTATTTCTTGGTGAACAGATAAATTTACTGTTGGAACAGGAAACTCATCAGTGTGTTTGCTATATTATATGATACGACTAAAACTCATTACTTCCGTTTGGTCAATTGGATAAAAAAGTAGCCTATGTCACACATGTGTAATGGGAAAGAAAAAATTTCAAAATCGGTTAAGTAGTTTTTGGGTTAAATTGTTGCACACAAACAAGCAAACAATCAAATATTTCCTCTTTATAATATTAGTACTTATAAAATATAACAAAAGTTCAGTTAGCGTGTATTAGTTTTTAAATGATGTTAGATTTAAAACTTTAGATATTATTAAGCTTTACTAAATTTAAATAGAATTTACATCCTGAATGAAACAGTTTTATATATTTTTTGTGCATCTTATGCTATTTTAGCCCCCGATACAAAAACGAGGTGTGTTATAAGATTCAGGTACGTATCTATCTGTCTGTCTGTCTGTGGCATCGTAGCGCCCAGGCGGATGATCCGATTTAGTTGCGGTTTTTTTTTAAAATAAAAATCCCTATCTTGCGAGATGGTTTATACTTATGATTAAATAGAATCGGCCCAGGCGTTTTCAGATCACCAGCTCTTTTCAAATAGATAAAAGGAATTAAGCAACTTCTAAAGGCTTCATCGATGTAAAATTTTTGTATATAGAATGACTAGATTGCTCGAGGCAGGTGTTCCCTACTCACCCAAAACTGTGGGTGTGTGATGATGTGGGTGAACAGAAAAAAATATTATGAGATACTACAGTTTGTTGCTGGATCGGCCAAAATTATTCAGATATTTTGGAGGTTTTCTAAGTCCAAATAGCAGCTCAGAATCCGGCGATATGAGTGCTAACACCTCGATGCGTCCTATGAGCATCAAAAGCTAACGTTCTTGGTTATCACGAAAGAACGTGATTTAGTCGTCTGTACATGATAAAGTCAGTAAATTGTGGCACAGCGGATCACCCCCATGTCGTCAACAAACACTTGATAACATTTGTGTCATTCTACTTAAGGGACCTAAGACAATTTAGAGATGGAGGAGAGTATTCACTTTTAATTTAATAACTTTGTTTAATTTTTTTAACAAAGAGGTTGAAGGAGTTTTAATAGTTCTTACGTAAGATCACGAAAATGAGCAAAGTTAAAATTATACTTTGAAAAAATGTACCCAATCGCGTAAATGCTGAAGTTAGATGAGTATAGATCAATAAACTTATCTTTCACTGCACTGCACTGCACATGAATATCTACTAATAGACATGCCATTGGAAAGGAAACCTGTCGCCGCAAACACTCTTATCACTATCAAAAGTGTCATACATTTGTAGATATATTAACTAGAAATAATAATAAATAATAATAATAAATATTCACGGTACAAATTACCTTACTGATCTAACCCCAAAGTAAGCAAATTATTTGCTTGTGTTATGGGTGTTAGTCAACGATACTAATACATAGAAATACATATATAAATACTAGAATATATTTCATAAACACCCAAGCCCGGAAATACAAACATTTATGCTCATCACACAAATGCTTGTCCCCGTCGGGGTTTGAACCCGAGCCCCGTCAATTGCGTAGTCAGATTCGCTTACCACTCGACCAACGGGGCGGTCTAATAAACTATGTTGTACTATTTTATCGTACCGAATGAAGTGACAAGGTTTAAAAATTACCTTTGAAGTGATTTTAGTTGATCGGTACTAAATAGTACAATGTAAGTATTACGTCGATTAAATGACAGTCACACATCGGTTGGTAAATTTTTTTATTGAACTGTAATTTGGACTGGCTTTACATTAAGCTTAAATACTAGAGATTCACGTGTATGCTTCGTAATAAAATCTGATTACGATGTTGAGATAAGATACCGATGGTATCTGTGCGCGATAAGTGTGAGCGTGTTTTATCGCGCCCTCGTTACAGCAAGCTAGACTGACAAACTAAGAAATTGATTTGAAAGACGTATCCATTTCATCCGTGGTTCTTTATTTTTATATAGGGAGACAGGGAGTCAAAAACAACCTAAAATATTCTTACGTAATTAATGAATGGCACCGTACCCCAAAAGGGATCGACTTGTTGACACTATGTTTAATTTCTTTAATGCCGTAGGTACTTACAGAGTCTAAAATGCAGAATTGATGGTAATTTACAGTTACATCTTCATTTGCTAACAATTCTATTATATCTTCTGGAGCATCCTTAAACATTTTACTGGTGCGGAAATCTGAAATCACAAGATTCTAATTAAATGTTAGTATACACCCCAAGCCCCCTTTGAAGAACGTGAGTATATCAATTGCCCAAAGACTTCGATGTACTAACGTACTAGAGAAAGCGTGCGCCACGCTACTTGTTTCACTAAAGTGCAGTCAATGGTCTGCATCAGAGCTCGTTGAATGGAACGCGTAAACGCCATGAAATTCACGGCGGTTACCACTTTTTAATCACGAATATATCATACTCTGTTCTACCTTGTAGCGCTGCTTAACTTTGACTTTGGTTGGATTATTTATTGTTATTTCAACTCTGCAGTGAATGTTTACGAAATGGAACACAACTACGCGTAGCTTCTTTAGAACATAGTACATTACACATTCTGCAACTGCCTTACACATAAGCATTATGTGAAAGACGAGAGAAGGCTAATGCATGTCATTAACATCGCGACTAATTTTTAAGTGGTAGAGGTATCACGTCTCGTACGATTTTGGTACCACAGCCTTACCTATTTCTGTCGCAATAGAGTTAGTGGTTGTCGTTGTCATATTCCATGTACAGGTGGTAAGGTAGCCGAAAAACTTATGCTTGTAGCATTACATCTCACGGATATTGACGCAAAATTTACACCTTTGGTATCTATGGGCGATGATTATCTGTTTCGTCTGGAGAATCTGCTTATTTCCCATCTTATGATATAAAAAATACATTTGAGCTACTTTAGTTCTGCGGATTTAGCGTAAATCTGACCAATTGCAAGTGCAAGTATTCGTAAACTTCTAATGTAAAATGGAAACGCGTTCGTAATTTCTGTTTGTTATAATTTTCCTTGGGCTATTTGTATTATTTTGATTTACTGTTCCAGGACGTATATTAATGCCACCGTACAAAACCACTTACGTGCTGTACTGTTAATAACATATGGCGTTATGGCGTAAATTTATAATGTAGTGTGAGCATTTTTATATGGGAATGTCGAGATATTTACCAGCAGCGAAATCAAGTGGTAGATTCGCATAAGAAGTGCATCTTGATCTGTTCTCTTCTTCACCGCGCCCGGAGGCAAGTACAATAATTAATTGGAAACCCAGGCACGTTCCAAAAATCGGGAAATAATCCCCGGCATCATTTAACTCTTTCGCGATCTCAAAAATGTGCTGACCAGCATCAGCGTAGCCGTCTGACTGATTAAAATATGTTGCACCGCCTGGGAAGAGCACCCTGGAAAGGTTAATTTGACATATATTTGTATAGTTAACGCCCACGAAAGTAATCCACTATATGGACGACATCACAGATTAACATATCATCCATATCATTTTTCGTAGAATCTTCCATCCTCTATTTCTGCCTTTGAGGGGTTGATTTTTGTAAAAAAGGTTAGTTTATGTTTGACCCCAAATTAAACTATGTGCATGCCAAATTTTATTAAAATCGATTTAGCAGTTCGACCTTGAAAGCCTAACAGACAAACAGACTGACTTTCGCATTTATAAGAAATATTACTAGCTGTAACACGCAGCCCGCTGCATTATACCTAAGAGCTTTTGGTAATTCCCGCAAGAACTAATCATTTTTCCGATATAAAAAAGCCTATGTGCTGTTCCAAGTCATCATCTATTTGTGTGCTGAATTTAATTTAAATCCTTTTAGTAGTTATGACGTGATTGATTAAAAAACATCCATCCACCAATTTATATATCCAAACATTCAAACTTTCACATTTATAATTTAAAGCAACATCTGCCAGATATCTGGCATATCTGGCAGATGTTGCTCTGTTAGTGTATATTATAACAAAAACCAGCTACAGCGTTCACAACAATGAACATAGCATATGATCTTCACCACGAAAAAACACCTATACAGTGACTTATAAAAACACAGTCCGGCCCTAGATGATATTGTCAAAAATGTCGTATTTACCAATTAACTTCCCTAAAATTGAGCAAATATTTTAAACTAGACAAGACCGTGTTAAGTCAGCGGCCGCGGAGCCTTGATGTCATAGACGGCTGTGCATCTGCCGACATTTGTAGGCCGTCATTTTTTGTTGCCAAAGTAATATTTTAAAATATAATTTGAGATTATTTTTTTTAATCACGTAAAATTTATCTATAAAATATGAAATGATAGCGTTTATTAAGTATATATAGATTGCCTGGTGGTATAGGGTATAGACTATTCGGCGAAGATCATGAAATCCCGAGTTCAATCTCTAGGTCGGGCAAAAGCATTAATGACGTTTTTTTTTGAGGATTTTCTCTAAAATCCAAAATCTCACTAGCAAGTCGGAATCTGGCGGGTGGTGTTACCACTCCCGTATCTCGAATGAGCACGTAAAGCCGTCGGTCCCGGTTATCGCTAAAAATGGTCGGTAATGGTTATCAGATAAGTAAAATCCGGCGATGGGGATCATCACTCATCTTACCAACCAATTAAACGAGTGAATCGTGGTGAACCTGAAAGTCTATAAACGTTCAGTTTACTCTGCCTACCCGGCAAGGGAACCGAGCGTCATGATACTTTTTAAGTTTATTTTCCAGCGTCTTTAAATCGGTAGGCCGTATTTATCTATCCTAATGTAAATGCAAAAGTAAGTCTGTCTGTCTCTTCTTCACGCCTAAATTACAGAACCGATTTGGATAAAATTTCGTGGAATTATAGTTTAAGACCTGAGAAAGGACAAAAGATAATTTTCATCCCGGAAATCCCACGAGAACGGGAACTATGCGGGTAAAATCACGGGACTTTTATTTTAGAAATTTTTCCACGCGGATGAAGTCGCGGGCACAGCTAGTATATTATATAACTAGCTATGTTCGCGACATTGTCCTCAGGGAAAATATTCTAGAATAAAAGTAGCCTAAATTACTCCACATTACCATAGTTTAAAAGATAGACAGTCCCGAGGTTTTACCCGTACATTTCCCGTTCCCGTGGGATTCCTGGGATAAAAACTATTTTATGTCCTTTTTCGGGTCTCAAACTATCCATGTACCAAATTTCATACAAATCGGTTCAGTGATATAGGCGTGAAGAAGAGACAGACAGACAAACAAACAGACAGAGTTACTTTAGCATTTATAATATTTGTATAGATTAATGAGCTTTAACTAAATTAATATTAGTAACTTACCCATTTAATTTGCTCATTATATCTTTATAGTACTGACGATCCTTGCCGATCCTGAAATACCAAAAATCCGTATTACGTATCTCTGAAAAATTCAAAACGTTATGTTGTTAACAAACGTTGTGAGTTATCATGACAATAACGATGGGAGTTATGGCTACTTTTATTTTACTATCACGTCGTGAAGTTATTTGTTTTTGTCACTATTATATCACGCGTGATAAATAACAACCGTTATATTTTATTAGTGACGATTATTGTCACATTGGATGCACTTTATTCCGTCTGTTAGGTACATGTCGCAGTGATAATGACTTGGTATTGAGTTATTTATACTATTACAATTTATAAGTGATTATTAAAGTGAAATAACATAAAGTTGAATCGATTCTCTCTTCAAGCTTGTGGCAAGGTGTCGCTTAAATGTTGTGGCTTTGTCTCTTTCAAACGATGGAACTTTGTGAGTTTTAAGCATATGTAGTGGTTTGGCCTGAGTGAAATTAAATCACGCTCGCGTTATATATACGAGTAAGACCGTTTCGATGCATATAACTAGTGTGACACGTGAATTATTTTATAACAAGTGATATAACCAGTGATGCGTGAAATGTACCATGCCTAGTTGACAGTGGCTTTGTTACTCCAATAATGGTAGTAGTAATTAAAAAAAACATAAGTAATAGTTCGCCGAATTGTGATCTCTTGATGGCATTTTTAGGGGTTAGATTTTTATACCTCATCTTATCTCGACAAACTCTTAAACTTATTTAGCTCATCTTCGAACTATTTTTTTGTCTGATATATTCGACCATATATTACGACTTTGGAATGAGACAACCATTGTCTAGATTACACTAAAGGTGTTAATGGTGCGTTGCTATCCTTGTGGCGAGGTATTAATACCACGTGCATAAGTTTACCAGCTACCTTACCCTCAAAACCGGAACACGATAGTTACAAGCACCGACAACATTGTGGCATGAATGTGTAAGGTGATGATTAGACCGAAGAGATTCAGACCCGGGCAAGACGTTGCAGAACTCTACCACCTAGTAGTCACGATACTAGTGACACCTACAGCCAATCTTTCGCCTTTTACAAATTGTTCGGCAAAATGATAGATGGGATGGGATATTCTTCCTAAAGGTGTCCGGACCCGTGTTGGTATCACTACTATCTACCTACTATCGTTACTACGTGATCGGTATAGCGTAAACGACTTTATATGTCGTGTTCCGGTTTGGAGGGTAAGGTAGCCGGTAAACTTATACATGTAACATTAGACCTCGCCACAAGATAGCAACGCACCATTTATGTCTTTAGTGTCTATAGGCGATAGTTGAATCTTTTCATCAGGCGACCCATCTGCTTGTTTACTATCTTAAAATATATAAAAATTTGAAATTTCAGTCATATCACTCTAGGCGTTTCATCTTAAAAAATACATTAATACACAAAAAATGCACATATGCACAAACTTTTACAAATATTAAATTGATTAATTTTGTTTGTTAAGTACATACCTGTATTAGAAAAATAAAATTCACATACATTTTATATTGTATGAAATAATTCATTGATCATGTACGTACGTGAGTATAGACGAATAAAAAATTTAAATGGTTCGTTAGTGTAAGCCTTAGGTATCATAGTGTCTGATTAAATTCATTCGATTGAGCAAATTATGATTTTATTTTTGTTGCTAAAAAACCAGAGTTAGTCCGGAACTTGGTGATGGATTATCGTCGAATAAATATTTATACATAACAACGGATTATTCCAATAGACTCATAGAACTACGTTTACTTCATTCTTTCAATGAATAATAAATTAATGCTCTACTTTTTTAGCATAATTCCAGTTATGGGAGGCCTAAAATTAACATTGTGTTTATAAACGTTCGTTATCGTCAAGAGATAAATCATCTTGTTTGCTAGTGTGACAGAAAAGTTATTTTGTAAACAAATCTTATACTATAATATAAAATGCTTACTCACATAATGGGTACAACCCTCGCACCTGAAGCCTCGACATCTTTCACATAAGATGCAGCGATGTAGCTTGTGTAATTCTCTTCTGGATACTTTGTGTGTAAATAATACGACTGCTCTTGTGATAGAACCCCAATTATTGGCCGGTCATTGACAATCTCATCAGTACGCTGCACCACTACAGCACCTTCGCAGTGTAAAAAGTACACCGCTAGTAAGATAAATACTGACTTCATAACTACAAACGCTGCCCAGTCAATGCACGAAACACTTAGCCACCTACAACATTATATACCTTGATTTTATCTTAGCGATCATATCAATATATTTGATAAAGTTAAAAATCTGAAACTCTAGATTTCTCATCGGAATTTTCTACAATACATTTTTCCTAATAGGTGTTGTTAAAAAATAAAAATGATCGAAATGGACGTAATTCGAGATGGATTTCATGTAAAGTGTGTTTGAATGATGTATCGCATTCTATAATTCTGGTTATAGGTAAGTAGAAGACTCTTTGGACTCATCCAGATGGCTTAAATCGCAAGTGAGTTTTTCTACATTTCCTTTTATTATTACATTTCAAAATTTTTGTATAATGCACAACAATAAATATACTTTATTGCACATCAGTGATGAAATATCCGCTAGCGGCAAATTTTACACTACCTATACCTGTACATTATAATAGTATTCGTAGATACATATATAACTCAACACTAATGTACAATAATCTTGTATATCCATATTAATGTTTAAGTATTATTAATATTCATTTAAATAGAGTCAAATTACATTATAAAGATACACCGAAAGGCACTGATAACATTGACCAAAGAAACAACAACATCAAATAGGTAAAAAATAGGTAAAACAATTAAATTTCACTAAATACCAACCAAAGTATAAGAAAATTTAAACTCTCGTTCAATAAGAACGTGTCGACGTTACACACTGATTTGTGGTTAACTACGTGCATCACACTCTAATACACATCGTTACCAAAATAAACTTCTAGATGTTCTACTAAAAAGTTATTTTCGAGTGTTCAGATTAACAATATAATGATTTTAATAAAACTAGCAACTCCAATGTAGTTAAAATTCAAAAATAAATCTTTAACCAATTCTATAACGATAATATATGATCAAACAAATGATTTATTTAACTAATGTTAATTAAACTATGATTTGTAAATAACAATATCGAACAAAACACTGCAAACAGATTTTAAAACTTGATTTTACAATGTAAATTGGAAACCTGCCACACATATGTGTGCCAAATCAATAGAAACTAAAGCATATTTAATTCTAATGCATATTAACTTGTTAATTGCTGAATTTTCCGACCCTACTTATCAGATCTTGAAGCTATTAAAATTTTATGAACTATTTTTATATAAACATTAAACCTACTTTTACTTGACTATGTTTTTATTTATAAATAATGAATGTCAAGCATTGTTAAATTTCAAAATTGGGCATCATTTGAAAACATACATTTAAAAATGAATTTATACAAGTACGCCTGAAAATTGAGCCAAAAATTTTAAAAAGTAAATTGATTAGATAATGTCGTTTATATAGTAAGTATTCGCGGTGATTTTCAATCGGCTTCCCAACAGGAAAAGATTATTGATATGTTTTTTCATATTATAAGATAGCAAACAAGCAGATGGGTCTCTTGATGGAAAGTGTCAACCATCGCCTATAGACACCAAAGATGTTAATGGTGCGTTCTATCTTTCGGCGGATCTAATGCCACGTGCCATACGTTACCTTCCAAACTGGATCATGATAGTGACAAGCACTGACACTATTGCAGCAGGAATAGGTAAAGCGTTGGTTCCAGACCCGGGCGAAACAATGAACTCTACCTCCTGGTATAATTGGTAGTTTTATTATTGCTACGTCGAACTCGTTTATTTGTGAAAGTTTGAAAATTATTTTAAGTACCCTACATTTCGTGTAGTCCCATTTGAATTTGGTGAAGATCTTATGCAGGGTTCTGGAGATACAGGGAATGGAAAGTCGGTTGCTGCAGTTTTACTAAGTTAATTATGTTAAAAACTTTTGTAATGTTATCTTGAAGGTAAAGACTTCTTTACCAAATGGTGAAGATCTTATGCAGGGTTCTGGAGATACAGGGAATGGAAAGTCGGTTCCTGCCGTTTTACTAAGTTAATTATGTTAAAACTTTTGAAGGTAAAGGCTGGTCCGATCCTTCTTTGAAAAATATGAAAAGATGATACAGGCTAACGATTGGTTATACGTACGGATAGCAATACACCGTAGCGTAGCGGTGCCTATAAGCGATGGTTTCTCTTCCCATTAGGTGAGCCATCTGCTTATTTCCTATCTTATATTATAAAAAAATCTTTGATATTAACGACATACGGGCTTAATAGTGCTGCTGTAATTACTCATCCAAAACAGTTACCTCTGCTGTTCACATTTTTCGATTCAAACGTACCAGCTCCTTGATCTCCACAATGTTTCTACTGACGTTATCCTAGCATACGCTTGTATTGAATACGTAACAAATGTTGCTGTTTTGTACCTGTAGCGGTTCAAGCAATCTACAAATGCTACCAGAAAAAATAATAAAAAATGGAAATTGCTAGATGTACCCCGCCCGCACACCGTGCTCCTCCGCGTGGCGTCTAGCAGTCTAGCGAATTTCATTACTGAAAATCCGTTCAGTAGTTGTAGCGGCTCAAACAATCACAAACGCTACAAGAAAAAATAATAAAAAATGGACAAAAATCAATAACAAATGGAAAACTGAAATTCAAAAATAAAATCCTGAATCACGATATCACAATTATTTATCTTGTACACACTATATATACAAGTTTCAACGCTTCTCAAATGAACTTCGGTCCCCAGGCAGTACAACTTGCCTGGCTGGGAAGATCTTCCTTTTCCCCTTCATTGTCCTTGTGTGACGTCATCAACCTCCACAGTTATGATGTCACCTGACAAGAAGTTGGCCCACTGGTTCCATAATTATATGACCATTCAGCGGTAGCGACCAGCGGCGCTACAGTATTCATCCCGACGTGATTTTCACCATTAACAGCCATCAACACGCCACAGTGGTGATCCTCAACAAAATAGCACACTACAACCTTCTGACCATCAGCACCTTCTGATTACCCCCTTTTGCTTCTAACTGCACCAGCCAGATTCAAAAGCTACGCTTCATCTTCGCTTTCCGGAATCCATTTCGAACTGTCCACGTTCACTGGATCTCCATGCAGCAACCCTGCCCCACTCGTTCCGACTCATTGCGAACTACAGCAGAGCGCACTCGTCCCGTCTCACCGAGAACCGCGCATATTCTGCTCGTCTCGACTCACCGCAGACTCGAGCACTCAAGGCATATACGCTTCATTGGCACAACCAGATCGACCTTCGGTCTTGGGGGAGAGTACTGTAGCGGTTCAAACAATTTACAAATGCCACCAGAAAAAAATAATAAAAAATGGAAAAAAATTAAATTCAAAAATAAAATCCTGAATCGCGATATCACAATTATTTATCTTGTACACACTATATATACAAGTTTCAACGCTTCTCAAATGAACTTCGGTCCCCAGGCAGTACAACTTTTCCCCTTCATTGCCCTTGTGTGACGTCATCAACCTCCACAGTTATGACGTCACCTGACAAGAAGCTGGCCCACTGGTTCCATCATTATATGACTATTCAGCGGTAGTGACCAGTGGCGTCACAGTACCTACTACTTGTCCGAAACAGTTACCTCTGCTGTTCACATTTTTCAATCCAATCATACCGGCCCCTTAATCTCCACACTGTTTCTGCTGACGATGACCTATACAGCATATTACGTTTGTTGGCGAAATCCGCAACAGATGTTCTAGTTTTGTACCACTCATCCGTAATAGTCACCTCTGCTGTTCACATTTTTTAATCGAATCATACCGGCCCTTTATCTCCACAGTTTAGACTGTTCCTACTGACGTTGTCCTAGAGCTCGTTACTTTACTGCTGGAGCCCCACTTGCGTCTATCGTCACAAAGCTTCGTGCAATGACAGGATAAATGCAGATGTGACCGGCTATTTTTGGCTATTTTCGCATACATTCCGGACTGCCGCGTGTGCCTTGTTATAAATACATGCAATAAAAATATTGTTGGTTTTTAAATTTTGATTAGCTATTTTATTTTATCACAGTTTTTATATCAGAATGACATGGTTTTCGTCTAAGCGTGTGACGTCATAAAGTGAAATTAAGATATTATCATGTAACAAATTAGATTTAACTTTAATGGGTCTGATAAAATATAGATAAATATCTACTTCACTGTTCAATGACAAAATTAGTTAAATAAAATCTGACAACCGTCTACACAAATTTTCTTTAGGCATTATACTACCAATAGTATGATGCCTAAACAAATTCTATTAACTACACAGCTGGACTAGACATTGTATAACAGCCAGTACCATCTAGTAATCACAATGAGAGTGGCACGTTTGACCAATTGTTTGTTTTTACGAACTGCCTGGCAGGGAGGCAGATGATCTCTTCTTAAAAAGGCCCCCAAACTGACACTGATGTGCTATAAATATGTTACACAGTGTTTCCTGTTCCCCGTGTTGGTCCCGGGCTCCTTTGAAGAATAGGTCAACTGCTGTTCTGCCAGGCAGGTCGTAAAAGGCGACCGAATAGCTATGCGCGTCACTACCATCTTGACTACTAGGTGGTAGAGTTCTACATTGTCTCGCCCGGGTCAGGTACCACCGCCTTACCTATTCCTGCTGCAATAGCGTCAGTGCTAATCAGTGTCGTGTTCCGGTTTGGAGGGTAAGGTAGCCGGTAAACTTATGCATGTGGCATTGTCATTGCCCCACGCGCGCGCGCCCAGATAGCAACGCACCATTAACATCTTTGGTGTATATAGTCGATGGTTTCTCTTTAGAGAACCATCTGCTTCTTTGCTATCTTATGAAACAAATAAAAGTTTTTTAGATAATATCGTAGCAAATAAGCAGTAGACTAGTAATGAAAAGATATAATCATCGTCTATTGATATCAAGGACGTTAATGGTGCGTGTCTATTAGACGTTGTGCAGCTCTGCCAGCTAGTAGCAACTATGGTAATGATACGTTTGGCTAATCGTGTGTTTGTTACGGATTGCCCGGCAGAATTGCAGATGGTCTATTCTTCAAAGTGGACTAGATTAACATAGGAAAATATAAAATTTCTCACATTTACCTGAATGAAAAATGTAAGTTTTATCAAAATCGGTTTAGTAGTTTCCAATATATTCCGTTTGGAGGATAAGGTAGCACGTAACGTTACGCATGTGGCACTAAACGCCGCTGTCCCTCCTTCCCCCCCCCCCCCCTCCCCCTCCGGTAAGCCCATGGTTAAAGACATGAAATAAAGAAGTGCAGAAAGCTAAAATCTATACTAATATAATAAACCTGAGAATTTTTTTAGCTGTATAATTGTTTGAAAGGATTAATCTCTGGATGAACCATTCGGATCTGGGAAAACATTATTGAGCATGACAGTAATTTTTGAGCAAAAGAAACTAATGTTTTTTGGTCACGAGAACGAAGGCAGGTAAAGTAATAGTTTGTGACCGGTATATAAATTACGGTCACGAAATTTTAGTTACGAAGCGGTCACAAGTTACTATTAAATTACTTTTTCATACACCTCATGTCAAATAGAGTAGGTATCCGCCGATTGGCGAATATTAATCTATTTAATAATTATCCAACTGATTAGCTAGGATGATTAATACAAGGCATTTCCTCCTCTCTAATTGGGGAAGAGAATCACATCGTACCATTAAGTCCATGTGTACACACCATTATGTACAAAATCTATACATATAATAAAATCGTAGGAAAGTCATGTATATCCGGGGTAAACTCAAAAAGCACTGCGTGGATTTACTTCAAATTGTGCATGAATATTACTAAGAGGTCGGATCAACATATAGGCTACATATTATCACGCTATCACCACGGGGGAGGAGCTGTGTGGAGTTAACAAAGTCCGCGCGGACTAAGTCGCGGCCAACAGCTAGTTTTAAATAAATAAATAAATAATCAGGCCACTGTATTGTAAGCTGATCCAAATTTACTGCCTCGTGTTCTAGGAGTTAGCATAATCGACTTAGATCATGAGGTCCCGGCTTCGATCCCCGGTTCAAGGGCTTGATGATACTTTTTCAGCAGCTTGGAGTCTAGCGGAGTGGTGTGTTACTACTTCCGTGTCACAGGTGGGTACGTAAAGCCGTCAGTTCCGTTTATCGCAGGAAATAGTCGATAATCGTATCAGGTCGGTACAGTGCAGGGATAGGGATCACCTCGCCAACCGACAAACCGTTGAATCGGGACGTTCGGATTACCCTGCCTACTCGCAAGGGAAACGGGTGTGATGATACTTTTTTTACCTAAATTTATTATAGTGTTTGCTATTTTTTATTTAATTTGATAGCAAACAAGGACATGGTTGTCCTGATGAAAAGAGATAACCTTGGCCTATAGGCACCATAGATGATAATGACGCGTTGCTCTCCGGGTAGAGATAAAATAGCTTGACTATTAACCATACCACCACCAACCTCCGTTTTGATTCGGCTGCTTTGAAGAAGAGACCGTCTGAAACTCTGCCAGGCAGGTCGTAAAAGATGACCGATTGGCTATACGTATCGTGGCTACTAGGTAGCATTTGCATTGCATTGTTTCTCCCAGGTCTGATACCAACGTCTTTCTTCCACCGCTTCCTGCCGCAATAGCGTCAGTGCTTGTCACTGCACTGTTCCGGATCGGATGGTAAGGTAACTAGCCGGTAAACTTATGCATCTGGCATTAATACCTACCTACAATAATAGTAACGTACCATTAACATCTTTGGGGACTATAAGCGATGGTTTTCTCTTTCCATCAGGAGAGCCTTTGCTTGTTTGATATATAAAAAAGATTGAGCTGGTTACGTAAAGTTGTCGGCAGATGGGTCTCTTGCTGGAATCAAAAGAACCATCTGCTTGTTTGCTATTTTTTATATCATAAAATAGCAAACAAGCAGATGGGTCTCCTGATGGAAAGATTCAACCATCGCTTATAGACACCAAAGATGTTAATAATGCGTTACAATCATGTGGCGAGGTCACATGTATAAGTACTATCTTATGAATTATGGTATAAAAAAATAAAAAACAGTACTTTTAGTAACAAAACAAATGTTATGTAATTTATATTATATTAAACAGAGTATACAATACTACGTACTACGTACGAATATACAATACTACGTACTACGTACGATATTAAACTGGAATTACAATATTACTAAGTAAAATATTGAAAACC
The DNA here is from genome assembly GCA_036924255.1 of Apodemia mormo. NCBI lineage: Eukaryota > Metazoa > Arthropoda > Insecta > Lepidoptera > Riodinidae > Apodemia > Apodemia mormo. The sequence continues at coordinate 19,211,979 of JAUPFN010000015.1, read as the reverse complement.
AACTAGGTAGTAATGTCAAACAACATACCTTTATATTTTTCCTTAAATTTCGTCCATAAACTGCTTTTGATAGAAGAATTATTTAAGTAAAGGTGACATAATTTTAAATACACAATTTTTAAACAATTTTTAACATATTTCAGAAGCATGCTGTTCAACTTTTGCTGAAATTCACGGAAATACATCTTAAATTTCCTATGAAACATACAACGCATGCGCATTTAGACATTTTGTTCTATCGAACAAAAGTGGAGGACACGCAAATCAGCCCGGCCGATTCAGCCTTTAGTCTTAATTTTTTCTTTTGATCGATCGAAGGGATTTCGTGATCTGGCTAGGTTTCATTTTTAGAAAATGTCGTAAGTCTATATTTATATTTATTTTTTTTACTCTTTTGAGCTTAAAATACCTTAATTTAGCGGGAAGTTTCAGGGATGTCCTGCAGGGTCAACAGTTAACAGTTTTCTTATATCATAGCAAACAAGCAGGCTCCCCTGATGGAAAAAGAAACCATTGCATATAGACACCAAAGATGTTAATGGTGCGTTGCTATTCATGTTAGAAAATTTTGCTCTCACTACATAAAATGATTTAGGTATGGTTGATCAGGCCTCACTGAAAATCAATGTTACAAAAAAATTTGCTGTAGCATATACTGAGAAGAGCATTCTTTTGGTATCACATCATTTACAAAAAATTATACAAGATTTCACGTTACTATGTTTTTTTAGTTGATTAGTTTTATTTTAAATATTTTAATTTCAAACTTGGATTTGTTGATATTGTGATTGTTTATTGTGGTAATGTGGTACTAATCAATTATATTATCTTGAAATTATTTTCTTCACCGTGCATTTAGATAGCTTACGGCCAAAACCAAGATCATTAAAAATTAACGGGATATGGTAAGATCCCGTTAATTTTTAATAATTCATTCGAAAAAAGCCGAGAAAGTTTAAAAGTATACAAAACCAAAATCAATTTATTTTATTTTATGGGATGGTAAAACAGTAGAAGGCTCTCCTAGAGGAAAGATATAACTATACAAAAGATGCTATAGATACAAAAGATGTTAATGATGAGTTGCTATCCATATGGCCTTTCTTGTCATACGACGAGCACGACAGGTGCAAGTAGTAGGGTTTAGTATTTTATAATTTATGTGCTCCGTACCTAGTAGTATACCTAGTGCACCCACAACCTGCTAACAGTGTTGAGTCTCGTGATATGCCAGATGGCCAACAAACAAAATTAGGCAGGGGTCCAATTCTGGGCGAGTCATGGTTTTCCAGAAAACAAATTGAAATTTATTTAGAACAGATTTTCTAACGCGCAATTCGAACCTAAGAACTCATGCGTCTATGTAGTCATAATAATAATACAAGTACGAACTAGTAATTTTTTTGTATATATTGTCAAAATCATAAATCTAAGTTGAAATAATGATGAGTGGCGGCCAGTTCTACCACGGATTAAATGGATATGCATTTCAACTTTCAAGATAATTTCTTAGTTTGTCAGTGTAGCTTGCATTTACACACAGAGATACAGAGTTATACTACTTATGGATGAAACAAAATCATTTCAAAGGTAATTTTGAAACCTTGTCAACTCATTCGGTGCGATAAAACAGTACAACAAGGTTTATTTTTATTTTTCACAATATAGTAAGTATGAACCTACAAATGTATGATATTTTTGACAATAATAGGAGTGTCTGCTCGTATGCGCGGTGACACGCTTCCTTCCCAATGGTGTGTGTCTATTAATATTTATATGGTATGAGTTCTACCAAAGACGCGTTCGCGACGTTGTAGAATTTTACTAGGTACGTAATAGTCTCGATAACAGCGGTTCGTCCAAATTCATTATTAATATTTTTTCCACAAATTAAATTTTTCTAAGGAGTTGAGTCATTTTGGAAGATCGGACCAAGATATACTTATAGTGTGTAAGCGACGCAAAAACCCAATCCATAGCTTTGGAGTTTGGACCATGATTCTGAGATGAAAATCATTGGAAATTTGCGTGAGATTTAGTTATTTCTGACAAATTTTAACCCTAACTTTGTAGATATACCTAATTTGATTTATTGTAATACTTTACTGAGTTTTTAAAGAAATAGTAAAATTTAAGAAAATACACAAAATAAGCAATGTAATATACGCCACATGCCGCACAAAAAAATGTCTAGTTCGGGAGTTCCGCGGGCGCAACGAGTCTAAGCAACGTACACTTTACATTGCGTACCGTGAAAATAAAAACACCTAAAACGCAAATTTTGCATTTCCAACAAAAAGAGGAATTGCCATCATGACAAGAACGAAAATATGGTACGTTTTCTTAATTTTTCAGTACACCATCCCTTACACGATTTATAATCCAGTACCTGTTTCACCTAGCTTAGCTCGTTATTTTGTTTTTTTACGACTTACGACATTTTCTAAAAATGAAACCTAGCCAGATCACGAAATCCCCTGCATACTAAATTTAATCAAAATTGTTGGAGTCGTATATCGTATATAGTTATATCTTTCCTCCAGGAGAGCCTTCTATTGTTTTATCATCCCATAAAATAAAATAAATTGATTTTGGTTTTGTATACTTTTAAACTTTCTCGGCTTTTTTCAAATGAATTATTAAAAATTAACGGGATCTTACCATATCCCGTTAATTTTTAATGATCTTGGTTTTGGCCGTGAGCTATATAAATGCACGGTGAAGAAAATAATTTCAAGATAAATAATTGATTAGTACCACATTACCACAATAAACAATCACAATATCAATAAATCCAAGTTTGAAATTAAAAGATTTAAAATAAAACTAGTCAACTAAAAAAACATAGTAACGCGAAATCTTGAATCATTTTTTGTAAATGATGTGATACCAAAAGAATGCTCTTCTCAGCATACGCTACAGCAATTTTTTTGTAACATTGATTTTCAGTGAGGCCTGATCAACCATACCTAAATCATATTATGTAGTGAGAGCAAAATTTTCTAACATGAATAGCAACGCACCATTAACATCTTTGGTGTCTATATGCGATGGTTTCTTTTTCCATCAGGAGAGCCTGCTTGTTTGCCATGATATAAAAAAAACTGTTAACTGTTGACCCTGCAGGACATCCCTGAAACTTCTCGCTAAATTAAGGTATTTTAAGCTCAAAAGAGTAAAAAATATAAATATAGATTTTTTCAGTCCAAACATTTATTTTGTTAAAAAATCGCAGAATACTGATTTTCGAAAAGCTGTATCTTTTAGAAACGTTGATCATTTTTGTTCTTTCGAATGGCATTTAATTCAATTTTTAGATCTAAAATATTGCTTCAGCTAAATAATCGATAGGTTAAAAAATTTCGAAGCAATGTCAGAAATCATTTTTTCCAACAATTTTCGTCATTGGTAAATCCCAAACAAATTGACCGATTTTGATCCAATTAACAATATTTGATGCAGTTTTTAAAGGAGAAAAGCTGACTATATTTTTAAGTCAATCGGTGTATTAGCCTTAAAAAAAATTGAGACAATCGGTGGATTAGCCTAAAAATTATTTCAAAAATATTTAGTAAATTTACCAAAAATAACGTAATTTTAATATTGAATAACTGTAACTTTTGAAAATTAGATTCGATTTTGATTTTTGAAACAGCATTTGACGTAGTTTTTTTAGTACTAAAATATCTTAGAATAACAAAAAATTATTGATAGAAAAATTTCAAAGTTATGTCAAAAAACACTTTTCTCAAAATTTTTCGTCAACGATCACGTCTTCAAATGGATAAACCAATTTTGATGCAATTTATGCATTAATCGTAGTTTTTTGAGGACAGAGGGCAGACCGATGTACTCGATCAGTACATTAATCTGGAAGTTACATTAAAAAAATACTGTTTCGCCAACATTTTTTGGGGTTTTTTCAAAATTTGTCAAAATCTCCTCGGCTCACTTGGTTCAAATTTTCATGATATCTAAACGGAGCGGAATCTGTAAACAGTATTTGTCTGTCTAAGAAGCAAAGGAAGGTATATTTTTTTTGATCCAGTTGAGTTACAACCTATTATACCTCTGAGACTCTGAAACTCTGTATTGTATCAGATCTTCATCAAATTTATATGGTACAAAAACGGGAAGTTTATTAATTTAGCTGTATTTTTTGGAAGAGTATATTCCCAAAAAATACAGCCAAATTAATAAACTCCTCCTATGTGGGAAGGAATAACATTAACAATCTTCTACACTTTTTATCGTCGGCACTTGTTGTGTGAGTGCGAGTTTCACTCATGCAGTGTTATCAGTTAATAACACAATATTTATTAACTGATAACACTTGTACAATACGATATTTATATTTAATTTCCAACCGGTTTCGCTTACACAAGCATCCTCAGGGTATTTAAAGTTACTAAGTCACTCACATAGGGTATTTACAGTTATTAACAATGTTTTCAAACACAGTTAGACATTTTCTTCGAAAACCCTTAGTCGCGCCGGTTCAGGACACCAAACCGAAACGTGTCCAGCTAAATCTTAGCCCATAGAAAGATTTTGCGAGACAAGAAATGTTGTAAGTTTCCAAAATTTATCATCAATTACCAAACATCATGGTATAGATTAAAATACTCTGTCCGAAAAATAAACTGATTCTAAGAATGTTTCGCCCTTCCTGTGTTGGTTCCACTCCTTTTCTTCATAGGCCATCTGTCTTTCTGCTAGGCATATCGTAAAAGGTGAACAGTTGGTCAAACTTGTCACTAACATCGTGAATACACGATGGTTGATTTCGCAAATGCTATTGTCTCGTTGATGCATAGCACAACCATCTACTGTCATGCTTCAAGATGTTAGTGAAATATGGGTAACGCGGAAGATAAGATTGGCGTGCTATGATCAGATGTAGTCTGAACACGATTTATGTGCCGATTTCTAAGACTCTTGACTAATCTTCGAAACTGGCGTGTTTAAATAAAGAAAGTTGTGAAGGCACTACTGTGGAGGTCAGTGACGTCACCCCCGTGAGGAATATCTAATTTTTTTAGCCAGGTAAGATACTACCTATTTCTATTGGAGGACCAAAGTCCATCTAAGAAGCGTTGAAACTTGGTATATCGTTTCATTATAAATAGTTGTTATATCGTCTAAGTTTATCTTCTATCTAAGGTTTGCTTTACATCTATATATATAAAAATCAATTGCTGTTCGTAAGTCTCGCTAAAACTCGAGAATGGCTGAACCGATTTAGCTTATTTTGGTTTTGAATTAATTGTTGAAACCCAGGGAAGGTTTAAAAGGTGAGAATACATAGAAAAAAAAATAAGAGTAGTTAAAAAGGCAGAACAACGTTTGCCGGGTCAGCTAGTATATAATACACATTATAATATACACTACATAATCCATTACATTCCTTTCCATCACATATTTATATTGTAGTGTTGAAAAATGCTTGACCACTACACCACTCGCCCCTATTGTACCTTAAGTGTCTAAGATCTGTAGCGAGTTGAGAGGAACAGGATATACGCTTCCTCGATGTCGGACAAGTACGTATCGCTTCTCAGTGAATCGGAACCAGTGGTTCAAGGTTACCTTTGAGTAATCTGGTCAACTTGGTACGTTTGAAGTGTGCTTCAGAAAGCGTCTAAGTGGCACAGCTTGTATTCTGTTAAGACTAAGGGAATTATTAGTTGACGCCTACAGTCAGAATGTTCTTGCGTGTTGCTCTTCAAGACGACATTAATATGAAGGCACTGTTGTTGAGATCGGTAATATCCCGTGAATATGGAAATGGGAAGGTCTTTCTAGCAATTCTGAAGTACATATTCTGAGAAGTGTTGAAACTGTGTCGGTTTATCATTACAAGATACCATGATTTAAGATTTGCTTGACTTTTATATATGTCAGAGTAGAAGATAAACAATCTTCCTCTAAGTACAGAGTTATGAATGTGACGAAAGCAAAATAAGTCTCTCTGGATCGTGATGTAAGACACTCGGTTCTATCTTTCTATCTGCTTGCCTCGAAAGTAACTTAATATAAAGATTCGCATGTAGATACTCGTATATATGTCGCCGTGAAATTGTCAATTCCGTTACATTATAATCTGCCTAAGTGACATTATAATTTAACTGCTAACCTAACCTAACCAAATTTGGTAGAAGTTTGGTAGATTATAATCTAACGATATTGACAATTTCACAGCGACATATACATAATATGCAAGATGAAAATAATTTCCACACGAACGAAAACCCTGAAAAGAATTACAAGTAAAATATTAATACTTTACAGCAAAATTAAGATTTTTTATAATATTACTAGATGGCAAACAAGCAGATTGCTCTCTTGATGTAAAGAGAGAACATGCATCGCCTATAGACACTAAAGATGTTAATGATGCGTTGCTATCCGTGTGACGGGATGGAAATGTCAAATGCATAAGTCTACCGACTACCAAACCAAGGTCCAAACCAAAACACGACAATGACAAGCATTGATCCTATTGCGTTAGGAATAGCGTCAGTAGTACCAATAGCCAGACGAAACATTGCGGAACTCTTCCACCCAGTAACCACGATAGTAATGACACGTATGGTATAGCTAAAAGGTCGCCTTGGACGAGCTTCCTGGTAGAACGGGAGTTAGCCTAATCTTCGAAGGAGGCTCGGACCAACACGGGGAAAATTCATGAATTTTCGGCTTTCGCAGCAAAATAAATGAGGTAAAATGTGAATACCACTTTAGCATATTTTTATTCCGTTCCGCTACAGATCATAACGTAATGAGTTTCAATCGGATGAAGGACATAAAATTGATGGAGATTTTTATCTAATTAGAAATCTTCAGCCTGTAGTTATCTGGTAATGATGTGTTAACACTCCCGTGTCTCAGAGATCATGTAAAGTTGTGGTCCTGTTTATCTTAATATATTTGAACGCTGTCAAGGTTATAAGTAATCAGTCATCACCCATCTTCAAGCCAGTAAACGTGATCGACTTATCAATATCAGCTAAAATGAGTCGCTAATGATATTCCATTCACTCTCATAGAAATCGGCGTAATATGATTCATTTATTTGTATCTATATTGAAGAAAAGCTTCCCATGTCTATATGCCGCGAACTGAATGCAAAAGAAAGCCCCATATTATCATCGCTGTTGATGATAACATGTTTCCTATCTTATAAAAAAGGATATGATACAGAGGTATAACCACATTTGCAACACAGAAAGTCTTTGTACCTTTTTTTTGTCTAGGCCCTAAATCGTGTACGTCAGAAAATACTTCAACTGGTTCTAAGTTGGGTTTCCAGATTACGATATAGTTAAAGTTTGTACAATGTCTAAGATTGGATTTCAGGACAGAAATAAACCAAACAATTAATTAAAATTAATTGATTAATTGTTTGGAATAATTACCTATATAATTGATTAATTGTTTGGAATTATTACCTATATAACGTATAATGATATAAAATGTGAGATATAAATAGAACAGATCAGCATTCTTACGAACGCTAGAAAACGAACCCTTTAAAGATGACGTAATCTTCATAAACGAATCAAACTGTTCTTCGCTTAATGGGGTGAAAAAGGAGGATACAGAGATAAGAACACTATTTTTATTCAACCTATATTGTCGGTGATAAGCCGGAAGGAGATACCAAAGATTTTTGAAACTGACTTTCCTCAACATTGTACTGGCTAGGGCACTTCGTAAAGTAGTCTCAAAACAAGGAAACATACCAAAAGTGAGTCTTGTGGAGTTTTATACACGAGTAGGTACCAACTTTCCCAATTTCTTATTTTTTCTTAGCTTTCATAATTTACTTCCACTTCAATTCATATCGTTTAGCATTCGGCTGCTAAACGATTTAAATAAATTGACCCAAGTAATAGGATAGATTATCATCATTGTGATTTCTGTTACCTATGAAATATTAGGTATAGATGGAGCTAGCACTCATATTAGTCAATTGAAACAAATATTTACTTTATATCTCTGTCTATGAGGTCTCCCTATCTCTATTTATACAGCTGTATTAGAAAGAGAGGGTTAGACCTCAGAAGATGACAGCAGTATTTGAAATTTGGTTTCAAGTAGGTATTAGAAGTGTTGCCTCCAGATATAATACAGCTTCATGTTGTTACCTACCTACATTTTTTCATTTCATTTCAATGTACACAATTGTTTTATAAAATTTACTGTAATTTACTGTTTTACAAAATTACCCAACAATACAAATAAGCAGACCATGAAGTTATTTTACGTAATTATATTCACCTAAAATCTTTTATCGCGGCAAGTGGAAAACTGTTACCTGAGTACGATAGCGGATATTTACTATTTAGTATTTAATTCATGTTCACATCACCTGACCTGTAGGCTGTAGCTAAAGTTTTTTTTTTCATTTTTAACAGCAACCGGAGCAATGTGTCAAGTTCTAAATATTATAAATTCTTATATTTTGTATCAATATACAATAACTATTGTAGTGCTGTTTTACCTTTACTACTTTTTATCAATTGCCAGCCAAGGAAGTTACATAGTACTATGTATCTGGAATGTTTACGTGCGCTTCAAAATCGTTCCGAAGAGTAGGTACAACGACATTGGTGGAGTGTGTCTCTTTCTGCTAAATAAAGTGCCATATATAAGTGTGGCCGTGCGTAGTTTGCAAATTACTACTAATTCAGCTAATTCCACTAATTTGTGAAAACAGTTTTTGCACTGCATAAATAGTTACGTAATAATTAAAATAAGCACATTTTAGAACTCAATGTGTTAATTAAAATACATTTTATGCTAATGTATCTATCAACATGTATGAATAAAAAGGGCTATAACGGTTACCGAATATATAAAAATCTACCATCCAATAGTTTTATTTACACTGATAATTACAAGAAAGGGACAACATCCATCGTTGTCGTTGTCTCGCTCAGAACATTTTTCTCCTTTGTTAAGTAAAAAACAAATGTCAACTTTATTGGGAACGAAATAAAGTACATTTTTATTTTTTAACTATTGCTTCGTAAAATTCCAGTTCTCGTATATAAGGTCCTTGTTGCCAGCATAATTATTAGGTACCTACCACAGAATACTTACATCCAAGGAAGTTACATTCTACCCGGAATGTTCACAAGCGCTTCAAAATCGTTCCGAAGAGTACCACGACATGGGTGGAGTCTCTTTCTATTAAATAAAGCGCCAATCGTCATATATAAATGCGGCCATGCGTAGTTTGCAAATACTACTAAGTAATTCTATTAATTTGAGAAACAGTTTTTGCATTGCATAAGCAATTACGTAATAATTGAAATAAGCACATTTTAGAACTCACTATGTTATTTACAATACATTTTATGCTAATTTATTTATCGACGTATATGAATAAAAAGGATTTAACGATTACCGAATATGTAAAAATCTACCATTTAGATAGTTTTATTTACACTGGCAATTGCAAGAAAGGGACAACATCCACTCTTGTCGTTGTCTTGCTCAGAACGTTTTTCCCCTCTGTTATGTAAGAAACAAATGTTAACTTTATATGGTACGAAATAAAGTACATTTTTATTTTTCAAATATTGCTCCGTAACAGTTCCAGTTATAGTATATAAGTTCCTTGCTTACATCTCTGAGTAGTTCGTGATGCCAACCAAAATAAAAAGACAACGGTACCCACAGACTACTTAGAGATGCAAGCATACGGTACCTAATAGATCCATTCACTAACAGTGTGCCAATACATTGAAGGTCCTGTAAAAGAACTTTTAAACGTTTAATTTTAAGAACATCTTTAACATAATATTTATTTTATTTACTATATATTAAATAATATTTATTTTATTTACTACGTATTTCATTTACTAATAACGATTTTTATTGCCACCAGTAAAAAATATAAATATAGAGTTTGAAATAATATGTATGATCTGTGACAAAAACATGGCAATGTTTAAAAATCATCGTCAAAAAAGAAAAATGCCGCTGCAAAAAAGAAACTTAGTGCTAAAGGTATTTTTTTAATTCCTGACGCAAACATTAAAAAACATCTTAAAATAACAATTAATGAATGAACCCAAAACCAATTACTATTCAAAAATATCTCACAAAAGTAAAATCTCATACGTTTATATTGTGTTTTAGGTTGGTTTTCTACGTTGACAGTGGAATTCGCGTATTTTCTTTTGCAAGTCAAGTTTATTCAAATAAAATGTTCGAAATGGTTAGTGTTACACCATTAGCTGTGAATAAGTATATGTGTTTTACGTTTTAATTATTTAAAAGTTTGCATTAAGTGTTATGAATAATATTCATTGTTTTAGAATACGGCGGAGCCAATGCAAGTGGATGTTCCACTTGAGGATAATGAAAACAATGAAACGGAGTGTTATGTAGTTGAGAATCCAACATTAGACTTAGAGACATACGCTGCCTCATACACCGGATTTGCAAAATTGTACAGATTAATGTTTGTGGCTGATCATTGTCCATCATTGAGATTAGAAGCCCTTAAAATGGCTATATCATATGTTATGACCACCTATAATGTAAGTCTTTATCAAACTCTTCACAAAAAACTCGCTGAAGCAATAGCAACAGCTGGTCTACCGGATGTGGCGGTACAAATGGGTTCACAGGACATTCCTGTTCTTGATACAATGTGGGTTGAGACGAAAACCAAAAAAGCTGCAATTAAGCTTGAAAAGCTAGACACAGATCTAAAAAACTATAAAACAAATTCTATAAAGGAAAGCATTAGAAGAGGTCATGATGACCTTGGTGACCACTACCTTGATTGTGGAGATCTCACTAGTGCACTTAAATGTTATTCAAGAGCAAGGGACTACTGTACAAGTGGTAAACATATTATAATGATGTGCTTGAACGTAGTTAAGGTATCAGTGTATTTAAACAACTGGGCGCATGTCCTTAATTATGTATCAAAAGCAGAAGGAACACCAGATTTTAATGAGGTCCCGGGTAAAGATTCCAATCAAGCTATACTAACACGATTAAAATGTGCTGCAGGATTGGCAGAACTAGCAGCAAAGAAATATAAATCAGCGGCAAAACATTTTTTAGCTGCAAGTATTGACCACTGTGAATATCCAGAACTGTTAAGTAGCAACAATGTTGCTGTGTATGGAGGGCTGTGTGCCCTTGCAACATTTGATCGATCAGAACTACAGAAACAAGTTATAGTTAGCAGTTCTTTTAAATTATTTCTTGAATTAGAGCCACAGCTACGTGACATAATTTTTAAATTCTATGAATCTAAATATGCTTCATGTCTGAGGTTACTGGATGACATTCGGGATAATCTTTTACTAGATATGTATTTAGCACCACATTTGAATTCTCTATACATGCAAATTCGCAATAGAGCCCTAATTCAATACTTTAGTCCATATCTATCTGCTGATATGCATTTAATGGCTGCAGCCTTTAACCGCACTGTTAATGCTTTAGAGGATGAACTCATGCAGCTGATACTTGATGGTCAAATCCAAGCTCGCATTGACTCACATAATAAAATTCTCTATGCTAAGGATGTGGACCAGAGAAGCACTACATTTGAAAGAAGTTTAGCAATGGGAAGAGAATATCAACGCCAGACTTCTATGTTAATTCTTAGAGCGGCTATGCTTAAAAATCAAATTCATGTAAAAGTAAGTACTCCACCAAATAAAACTTGAGTAAGTTATTCTTGAATTTTTTAATTTAAATATTTTATACAGAGAGTAGCAATCACCCTGTCCAAAGATTTATGGCCGGTTTCCAAAATGCATATTTGTTAAACACAGATTAATAATAAATATATAAACACAGATTAATAATAAATTCAATTAAACACAGATTAATTGCTTCTTAAAATTAATTTGCATTACGGAAACCGGTGGTTAATCTGCTAGCTGGATATGATCATTTCGATACCTATAATTTTAATTGTTATATGGTACAAACTTTCATTTTTCAGAAAAACAAAAAAAAACGTTTTATTTTGTTTCTTATCAAATTTGTTACTGAATTTTAAAGGTGTTAAAAGGCCATGGTCTATTTTTAAATTTTTCCAATAATTTTATCTAAAATAATGTGGTTTAACTATGTGCTAAAGTGTCCTTTACAGCAATAAGTTCCTTATGACAGGTAACAATATGGGCATTGATTTATGTGTAATTAATTTGTGGATATTAAAAGTAAAAGTTACCATCGTGCCCCTTCCCTGAGGTAGGTAGAGTTAACTGAAAATCTATTGACTTTCTGGTTCACCATGATACACTAGTTTGTTAGTTGGCGAGATGAGTGGTGATTCCCATTGCCGCATCTCACCACCTTGATAGTAATTATCAACTATTTATGTGCTCATCCAAGGCACAGCAGCGGTAAGGTAACATCGGCCGGACTCAAAGCTTCTACTGAGATTTTAGGAGATTTGAGAAATACCACAATAACACTTTTGCCCGAACTGCTCATCGAACCTGGGTTAAAACCTAACCCTAAAACAAGGGAAGTCTGATGAAGTTTTTAAATATTACAGCAACAAAAAATTTTATAGTCTTGGAAAAAGGCTGACTCAAGGACAACTATGATGTCAAAGGTCAGCAGCCACTGGTATGACTTGATGCTGTCTAATTTAAAATGTTTGCTAAATTGTAGGGGCATTAAAGTATTAATAAGAGGAATAACTTTTGCCCTGATGATGCGTTAAAACGCGAAACCGGTTGGTTTTAATAAATAAAAAGTCAAGTAAAACAGTACAAGTGCTTTTAATACAATATAAATATAAGTTATTAATAAGAGCATTTTAAAATACCACAATAAATTTATTTTTATAATTAGAATAATCACGTCTGTAGTCTAGTGATTCGGTGTCGGAGTTGACAACATGAGGTCCTGGATTCGATTCTCAGTTCGGGCAATTCAAGAAAATGTGTATTTTCAGTTTTCTGATTTCTGACTTTGGTTGGCAATAGGCTGACCACCTATCACATTGTGGGACTAAGTATCTTCGGCTAACCATGGGTGCACTTGTTGTCTCACTACCTACCTCTTTAGGGATACGGGCATGAAGATACTTTTTTCTTTTTAGAATAATTTATTTTTTTGACAATTCACTGACCTACCTTTATGCTCCTCGCGTCAGACAGTGCTTTTGTTACTCAATGTATTTAAGACATTAGCTAAATAAAGTTTGTTATGGGAAAAAAAGTTCTGAAGCAATCTAATGCTTGACTCGAATCAAGGCTGGCCATGTTCAACAAAAATGTGTTTGGAGTCTAGGTAATTATGTGTTTTTGCTGCCATTATGATCTGAAAGTTTTCACCATCTAACACTCGCTATCCACTCAACATTGTAATGGTAGTATCAAGCACAAGTGTCATTTTCAAGTTACGCAGATACCATTAGACACTGTTGTTATGTGCACCAACTTACGTAACTTAATATAAAATATTAGGTACTTGGTTTATATTGGAACATTTTATTCTCTTTTTATTTAAAATAAAATATATTTATCGTAAGATTAGTGAAATAATTTATAATGGGAATAAGACACTTTTTACCTCTTACTCCAGGCATACATTTTAATATTATAATTTACTTTTGTTTTCTTGATATAAAAAGTAATGATCGGTTGTAATTCTTATGACAATATACAACTAAATATTTTTCTAGATTTAGACGACTAGGATGTTGTTCTGTTCCATAATTATTTCCATACTAGCTTTTGCCTGTGGCTTCGCTTGCTTTAAATTCATTTTAGGGAAGTGGGGGATTAGAAACAGTCACAAAGTAGCCTATGTCACTCTCCATCCCTTCAACTAACTCCACTTAAAAAATTACATCAATTTGTCACTCCATTTTTCCATGATAGATGAACAAACAAGCACACTTTTGAATTTATAATATTAATATGAATTTCTAAAGACTTACAAAGAAAAAGGTTTTTAGTTTCTAGTCCCCAATGGCTTAGGGTATATTGCTAAATGAGAGACTTATGAGCAGTATTTTGTTTGATCCAAGAATATTTAAATGTTAGCTGGCTTCAATTCATTTCAATAGCTTCTGAACTGTCAAATTGACTACTTAGTTTATAGTCTCAAAATTATCAGCATAAAACAGCTTTCAACCAAGTTCCCCACAGCATTAACATTGGTAAAGGTGTATGAGACATCTGTGTCCCTTCACCGGCTTAACTGGCCACTGTTTTCAATTAATACAACACACCTTATATATTTAACTACTGAAATAAGCATTATCAATTAAAATGTACAAAAATATGCAATCTATATACATACTAGCTGACCTGGCATACGTTGTTTTGCCATATAAATTATTTAATTTAAAAAATATGGGTTGGTGATAGAAGGGTAAAAATTTAGAGTTGTATGTATTTTTCAATGTTAAATCATAAAAAAATAAAAATAAAAAATTTTGTCCATAAAATAAAAAAAAAAATTAGGAGTGAACAACCCTTAACATTTAGGGGGATGAAAAATAGATGTTGGCCGATTCTCAGACCCACTGAATATGCACACGAAATTTCATCAAAATCGGTCAAGCCTATTCGGAGGAGTACGGGAACGAACATTGTGACACGAGAATTTTATATATAACATAATAAAATCGTAGGAAAGTCAAAACTGTACATTGAATATTTTTTAAAAGCATACTTGGGGTGTGATCTACAATCGATATCGAAGCCAAAAATATAGTTTTTAGAATTTTTGTCTGTTTGTCTGTATGTATGTCCAGAGTAAACTCATAAAGTACTGCATGGATTTACTTCAAATTTTGCATGAATATTACTAATAGGTCAGGTCAACATATAGGCTACATATTATCACGCTATCACCTACGGATGAGGAGCTGTGCGGAGTAAACGTAGTTCGCGCGGACGAAGTCATGGGCAACAGCTAGTAATACTATAAAAGTAGTGTTTTATGCATTTGCAAATTCATATAATCCGATGTCTAATTAATTATATGTTCCTCCTCTATAGGTGTATATTTTAAATTTTCGAATTGAAAAAAAATCTAGAGAAAAATATGCTCCTTTACAGAACTGAAACTTTTTTCTGAGTTCATGATGTTCATCCCATTGTGGTGTGGTATGGTTTTAATTACATTATTTTGAAGTCCTACAACTTTGTTCTATGACACTTTACTAGGTTATACACTAGAGCATCTTTTATTTTTAACTAGCTGTTGCCCACAACTTCGTCCGCGCGGAACTTCGTTTACTCCGCACTGCTCCTCTCCCGTAGATGATAATATGTAGCCTATATGTTGACCTGACCTATTAGTAATATTCATACAAAATTTGAAGTAAATCTATGCAGTACTTTTTGAGTTTACCACAGACATACATACAGACAAACAGACAAAAATTCTAAAAACTATATTTTTGGCTTCAATATCGTTTGTAGATCACGCCCCAAGTATTTAAAAAAAAATATTCAATGTACATTTTATGATTTTATTATATGTATAGATATTGTTATCTTTTGATTGGCATAGGTTTGATGTCTGCGGCAAAATAAAAATATATAATATAAAAATACAAAAAAGCAAACTTCCTACAAAAATCTTCTTCGTTAAGTTAATCCATACTAATATTATAAATACGAAAGTAACTCTGTCTGTCTGTCTGTCTCTTCTTCATGCCTAAACCATTGAACCGATTTAGATGTTTGGTACAAATATAGTTTTTAGACTCGAGGAAGGATATATTATGATAGATTTTATCCCAGAAATCCCACTGGAATGGGAACTACACGGGTTTTATTTTAGAAATTTTTCCACGCGAACGAAGTCGCGGGCACAGCTAGTATACAATAATAATAATATCGGTGGACAAATTACACGAATTGATCTAACTCCAAAATAAGCAAATTATTTGCTTGTGATATTGGTGATAGTCAACGATACTAAACATAAAAATACATATATAAATATTGTAACATACACAATAAACACTCAAACCCAGAAATACAAATATGTATAATTATCACACAAATGTTTGTGCCTGTTGGGAATCGAACCTGAGCCCCACGGTGGTTAGGTTAGGTTTGCTAACCACTTGACAAACGGGACGGTCACCTCTTTTATTTTGCCTTGTATGCCATAACTAATGGGATCCAATTTTGTATCAATAGGTACTGATAACGTGGCCCAATCCTGACAAATTCCACTACCTATTCCGATCTATGGTCATAATACAGGAGTTGAAACATTTAATCATTAAAACCTAATGTTATACCTATTCCACTAAAATTATGAAATACCAAGTCAAGCAAAAAATGATTTTTATGTATAAATATAAATGTGTATCGTAAGATAGGAAATGAGCAGGTGGCTCTCCTGATGGAAAGCAATAATGAAAATTTTTCAGACCTCAAAGATTTTTATGATGTCTGTGTAACAGGAATGTGACCCCACATGCATAAGTTTACTGGCTACCTCCAAAGTAGGACACTGACAAGTTCTGAGACTATTGCGGAAGAAAAAGTAAGATAGTGATTCAAACCAGAGCAAAACATTGCAGAATTCAACCAGCTAGTAATAATATTCATAATGAAACATTTGGCTTATCATTCACATTTTACTAGTAGAAAGGCAGATGAATTATGTTCTTAAAGGGAAACTTGGGACCAACCAAGACCAACTGTTGTTCTGCCAGGCGGTCGTAAAAGACGAACAATTACGTACCACTTCTATCGTGATTACTAGGTGGTGGAGTTCCGCAACGTCTCGTTCGTGTATATGGTACCGCCGCCTTACCTGTTCGGTTGTGTGTAGTGTTAATTTTCGTGTCGTGTTAGTCGCTGCCGTGTTCTGGTTTGGGGAGTACTCGCTTCGGCACTAAAATTGGAGAGTAAGATAGCCCTTAGACTTATGCATGTGTCATTTCAATCCCGCCACACGGGTAGCAATGCACCATTAACATCTTTGGTGTCTATAGGCGAAGGAGAAACCCTCTTTCCATCTGGAGAGCCAAAAAATAGCAGCTCAGTATGGTGGCAGTGTGAAATGCTATGTCTTGGATAAGTGTGTTATGCTGTCACAATTGACAAATGATAATCATTATGGGTCAGTAAAAATTTGCATTAGGAATCACCGTTATTCTAACCAACTAACAAACAGGTGAATTGGTGTGAACTGGGACATATACAGATACTTAATTTACCTACAGAGTAAGGATTCTACCAGAGTAGATTTACTACTCTGGTATTATAAAAATCTAGCCAACCTGCTTATGAATGCCCGCTATATGGACGACATGCTAAATTAAAATATAGTCCATATAGTTTTCTCTACAAACTTTTATCTACAATTTCAGCCTGTTAGGGGTTGATTCGAAAAAAAATATATCCTATGTTTGACCACGGAGCTTCAACTATCTTCACGCCAAATTTCATTAAAATCGGTTCAGTGGATGAAAGCGTGACGTGAGATAGATAGGCAAACTTTCCCTTTTATAATATTATGGATGTACAACAGGCAATTTTTTAAATGTTTGATCCATGGTATAAGTGCCAAATGTGCTCTATGCAAGGTCTAGATCTGCTAGCCTGCCGCCGTGTGCGGCACTTACTGGTCAATAGATTGGGTTAGATTACAGTACTTCTTTACATTCTCCCATGGAGACAGATATAGTTCAAGTGTTGTTACTGACTGTCGCCGAAGTGATGCTGCTGGGTTAGAAGTATTTATTTCAATATATGTGATACCAATCGATTGCTTGTCTCAACCCTGGTTTGGTCACCAATACAAAACTGCAAGCGAGACTACTACCAGGCGTAGGCAAGTGTATTAGCATCTTATGATGCAAAAGACAACTTGTTCAGAAGGGCGTACAGTTCTATTTCTAGGTTCTTCTAAAAATTATTGTTAATACAAAGTTGGTGCACATTCACAGAATACGCGAGAAATTAGTTTGCTTTTCTTCGGAAACACGTGTATTCTGGCCTCTCGCCAAAGCTGTTTTACAGAAAAGCCTTCCCTTCCATTCTGCACAAAAATAATTGCTTTCTTGCTCACGTCATAAAAGAAAAGACCGATCTTTTTAGGTTTCCTCTACGATCAACTTTACTTTGGATGACCAAGGAAATACACCGCCAACTATCACAAAATAATCAAATACAATACCGGAGGTTTAAGTTTCGATTTCTATTCCGATAGCACTACTTTCTTTGGAGATTTCTAAGTCGAGTTAGCCTAATGTCATTCCAATAATAATGCAAAAGGTCTATGCTCCTGAGTTGTTATCGGTGTTTTTGTGACTTCCAGTTGTCTTATAAATTAACGTTGAACCGAATATCAGGCAGACAGCTTTACGCACCCAATACTACTACCGGCCCACTGCTGTTACTCTCCTCGTGCTTCAAGATAATGGAAGCTGTTATTAACTGCCAGATCTTAAAGCAACTAGAAAAGCATCCGCTGATAAGTTAATGCCAGTACGCTTTCCGTCGTGGTCGTTAGGTGGGTAATCTTTAGCCTACCTCTTTCATAAATGGGTGGAAGCAGTAGAGTCCAAACAAGAGGTAGACGTTGGCTAGTAGTTTTACACAAAAGGCCTTTGATAGGATATGGCACATGGCGCTTTTTTCGAAGCTTCTTATGATTTTCGAGAGAAATAATGCAAGTGAATCACATTAGTTTTCTGGTAGATGATAGCATCAAGGTTGTAACACACTCGACGCAAGGTTGTGTGCTGTCTCTTATGTGGTTACTTCTGCGTATCAAAGATACTTTACAAATAAGCGTTGGTATGCAGACGACAATTCAGGACATTCTGTATGTTTTGCCACCCCAATAATTCTCGAAACGACGCGGACGTTGGCAAATGCAAAAACAAACTTATGTCTGAGGTCGAGGAATCATGGACCGAAATATAGCAATTTTATCTATTTTTTATATAATTCAACTTCGGCTAGTTTATGCGTTTACTACTAAGAAATCACACTTTATGCCATTCGACCGTATCCGACTCTTTATTAGTCGAAAATATCACATGAAGTACTGTTCTTATTTTTGGACAAGGCTTCCACAATACCAGCCCCTGACTGCATACAGTATGGAGTGACTTGAATCGTAGATGACCAGAGTCTTTCTGATTAGCCTTGGCGTTACAAGGAAACAATGATTTTGTCTGCATCTTCTATCTCCATTTATCATAAGGAGTATTCCGATGACTTTTTCGATTTAACTCCACCTGCAAATTTCATCATCTGTCATCTCGGCAAAATATGAGTAATATACGTCACTATCTTGATGTCTGCAAGTCTGGCACATGTCGATTTGGTACCAAGGCATTTTTTGCAAGACTACTCTTTTGTGTTTCCGAATCGATAGTGCGTGGAGGCCTTTTAGAAAAAAGCTTCCTCAATCCTGAAAATTCGGCAACTGATCTACAAAACGTTACAGCTATTCATGAGCAATGTTGATCAACTACCATCTTGCAGCCCTCTTGCCCGTTTACCGCCTTACTATAACCCTCTAAACCCATCTAACGTCGCGAGATGACTGGGTTATTTGGTTAGTTTGTAGTCCTTGATTGTGATAGTACTTATCACTTTTGTGTGATAACATAAAATTACAATGGGCTACCTGAACCTGATGAAAATAAGTGGTGGATAATTTATTTTGGTGAATCTAGAGAGTCTTAGCAGAATAAATTATGGAGTAATCTTAGACAAAACGCTATTATTTTCTCTTCAACACTTCTGTGTATCAGACATCACATCTTTGAAAAACTGGAAGTTTTCCGATAAAGTCCGAAAAGCTGTGGATATAACACGAGACATTAAAATAATGTTCGTTTGATTTATTAGATCATTATTATCCAAAGAATTTACAAAAAATGTCACAAAGGCGTGGTAAGGCAAAAAAGCAAAAGAGTAACAAGGAAAATGTGTAAACATAAATGAGGGCAATGACACATATTTATAACTATAATAACAAAAATTAATAAATACAATACAATTATAGAAATTTTACAAAAGACTCGACTTCCACCTTAATGCAAGGGCCAAGCCGAAATCGTTGAACTGAAAGATAGTATAATACTGTTGTGACTTAGCACACCAGATGATTCCGGCGTGCGGGGTGCGGGCGCAGGACGGCGACGAGCGGTCCACTACGCACGCCGTACATCACTTGCCGCCAACAATCTACACGAAGAGAAAGCTACGGCCGCACATTCATATTATTACTATGACTACTGTGCATTTGGGTCCACCAGCAATTTCTCTGTAATTTATATCAGCAGATATGGGAATATAGAAAAATACAGTCCACTATATGTTTTATTACATCTCTCCGCATTTATGAAACAATTCTATATGACAATCATTGGATACCATATTAATGGTATCTGTAAAGTAGATATGAAAGACATCTATTCAATTTCTAAAATATAACAATCAAAACAATGAGATGGAATAAAAGCAAAACTAAGTTGTCCAGGAGAATAGGTGAAATGTCCGCATCTGTGATGTAATAGTTCTTTAACAATCACGTGCTTTTAATCTGTGCGTTCTCGTTTACATTAAAAATTGACATGATTTATAACATATAGATTACGTCTTTAAAGCATTATCAATGTTCTATATATAAACTTGACCTATTACCAGATCAAAGCGTTAATTTGCTTTTTCTTCAGGAAATAGAAACCAGAAACGAAACGGTTGTTATTATTTTAGTATAAATAATCTTGTTTCTGATAAAAAAAAATATTTTCAATGCCTATATGGGTCAAGCAAATTCTCATGACATCTCAACCAAAGGGGAGTGAAAAAGCGCCAAAATCAACTCAATTAATTTAGGGACACCCCTTAACATTGACAACTTTAAAAGTTCTAATAAGTGTTTTGTATTCTGGCAATTATAGATGCGACTTATACCAACAATGCGATGTCAATATAATCGAATAGATAACGTTTCGCACGTGATTATAAATAATCACAAAGACACGCAAAATTGCTGATAATGTTTCGCACGTGACTATAAATAATCACAAAGACACGCAAAATTGCTGGTACATTTCTCTCTCGTGATTCCTAAGATACACTGAAATCGTTACGTATATCCCAATGGTTAGGTAAAGCCCCAAGTTGCTAGCTATCTGGACATTTAAAGTTAGCGTAATTAGGAAGATCATACGACAGTGTTATGGGATGAGTGTAGCAACCACTTTTTTTGGTGAAAATCATTGCATAGGTTATTAAGCTAGCAGACGACACCACTGGTAAGAGATAACCATTGCCATCTTATTTGTACAAAAAAACAGTTTATTATTTTCTTATTACCGAAATTTCACACATCAATAAATGAAGAATATTGAATATTCTTTTATTTTTCATTTTTTCTTCTAAAAATTATAAATGGCGACGAAGGCAATCGCTGTATATATCACAAAATATCATTATTTGTCTATTTCACATTAATATAATTTGTAATTTGTTTTATTTTTTAATGGATCTTCGGAATCTTACGAGTTCGTTTTTTTTTTTTAAACACGTACTCATCTCGAGAAGTTAATATCATTTAATATTTTGACAATAGTAATATATTTATATTTTTTTGTTTTTATATCTAGGAGATACCTAACGCTGTAAATATTTTAATAGTACCTGTCGTTATATTATTGCTGAAGTACTTTAGGTGTCATTAATAGATGTGTTTAAATATTTTTACTGTATTGTACACTTCGACTTATATTTATGGTCAAGTATTTCACTTTATCGGGTTGACTGTAAGAAATCTCTTTTTTAGAGATAAGCTCGCCTTTTGTACCTTTTTAAAAATACTGCTTGCTGCAATTGTTTTCTGTTGTTCTGTTGTGTACAATAAAGTATTAAATAAATAAATAATTTACTTACATTAGGGTTAGATCAGTTCGTGTAACTTGTCCAGTGATATTAACAGTTTAAGGAAAGTGTAATGTTAATAGAACCGTATTTTGTTTTCCAGAATGTAGGCAGAGAAACTTGCCCTCAAAGTGGAGAAGCTCCTGGTTCCAGTACAAGTCTGACAACACGCACCTTTGACACTGTGCCCTTGTGATAAATTACCTCATAAGATAACTTTTACATGACAACTTAAATAGAACCTTAAAAATGTCATTTTTTATATCGTGCTCTCAAATATGTAAATTAATATTGTATTTATTTTGTCATGTAAAATATTTCTTAATAAACAAACTTGTGTACTGAATAATAACTGCTTTTATTTTATTTTTTGTTATTTAAATAAGGAAACGGAGCTAGGTCTGTGAATACAGCGATAATGCCAATGCGAAATGCTGATCTTTGTGTTAACTGATATTATATATATATTTGCGGTCCAACTTGTATAATAACAATACATAAGAAAGTTTTTTTTTTTATTTAAATTGTACCACGACAGGTTAGCAATATTATAACCTACCACCATGAAGGATACTGCAATACCGCGTAACTAACAACAGACAATACCACGTAACTTAGATGTGGCAAATTTTACAGGAGAACGAAAAAACTGTAAATCTTCTCCAATACTAATCAAATACGTTAGACACGTATTTGATTAGTACTTTTAGCTATTTAGAAAAGTGTATTAATGAGATTATATAATAATATCTAATTGAATCCAATCAATATTACGCTAAAAAAAGTAGTAGTAGTAGTACTTCCGCGGTACTATCCACTGTTAGTGACGCGGTATTGCTGTATCAACGACGATATGTGGAATTTGAATGCAGTGTTACAAATCTAGTCTACAAAGGCGCAGCTTGCGCAATTAAACGGTAATGGGTCTCCATTTTATTGATCAGTCTCTTCTGCGTTCGGGAATATTGTTTTCCGAGGATAGAAGTAGGAAAAAGTTGAAAGATGAACGTTGTATCAATAAGATATTGTACCTATATTGATAAATAAAAGATCCGTGTCACTGCAAAGGCTCAACGCCAGAAGAAATATTCTAAAATTTCACTGTTACTTACAATAATTTGAAAAATTGTATCAATGTGACTTGGATTATTACGTGGACATTTAAAAGATATGTCAATAGTAAAACACAAAAATTAAGCGTTGAGCTAGAAATATATGTTTTTGATTTTGGAATATAATTTAACTAGCGACCCGCCCGCGGTTTCACCCGCGTAGCTTTTGTTTTCGTGGGAATATCGGAAAGGTGTATATACTAAAACCTTCCTCAAGAATCAATCTATCTATTAAAAAAAAACCGCATCAAAATCCGTTTCGTAGTTTTAAAGATTTAAGCATACATAGGGACAAAGGGACAGACAGAGAAAGCGACTTTGTTTTATACTATGTAGTGATAAGTTTTCTACATACGTCTATAACATCACTAATTCCCATGTCAAGATAAAAAAAATTACTAATTTCTTATTTTGCTACTGTTATCATTCTCAGAAATTAACAGATTGAGATATCCACATTGTTATCTTTTTGTTAGATATTATTTTATTTATTCTTATAATATTTGTAAACTTATGTCTTAAATATTATTAGATCTAAATTATTCATTCCTAACATAGCACTTTTATTTTAACCATGCTGTTTTTCTGACAAAAATCATTCAAAAGCGACGACGCACTAAAACGCTCAAAATACTATTAAGTTAAAAATTCAAACAAAACTACATCTTATTCAAATATCAGACCACCTCCCATGGTTTACGTACATATTTACAGAGCACATGAGTTTAAACACACGTACCTGCATCAAGTTATCGAGGAGTTGGGAAGTCTGCACTCTCATGTGTCTGATCAGTCGTGATTTCATAATCACGACATGCCTACGACAACGTCGTTTTAAGCTTTCAAATAAAGGAAACTAAAAACACATGACCAAGTTATACTTTATTCTTTTAATTGAAGATTAAAAATACAAATTGATTATATAATCATACTAAAACTCCTATTGTATTTATAAACTAAATAGAATTTACAATGATCATGGGCGTATATAAAGGGAGTGTTTAGGGGATTCGGAACCCTCCCCCTCCCTTTTCCCCTTCGTATCTGATATGAGATATTCGTGTTCATATACAAAATGATTTATTGTGTCACTTAGGAGTTCGGGGTACAAGTAGTTAAGGGCGTCCATAAATTACGTGAGGCAACTTTGGCGTATTTTTGACGCCAACCTCTTCCCTTGATGAGATATTGTGAGATTTTCATAAACCTCCCTCCCCCTCTACTCTCACGTGAGATTTTTCAAAAAGAGTATTTTAGTATTTATATAATTTGAAAAAAAATAATTTGCTTAAATATCCTTAAAACCAATTGAAACTAGTATATAATCTAATTAAAATTAAGGTTAGTTAAATACATAGTGAGAGATACGGCAAAAATAAGTATTAAAATTCCTGGTAAGGTGCGATTTATTACCATATTTTTGTTGACATATATTTTCACTTAATTTAACCAAGTTTTTCATCAATTTTATAAACTGTTTTTTGCGGAAAAATTTACGTGATACTTGCCGAGTGAGTTTCTCTACGTGAGATTTGGATTTGGAGATATTGCTCCACCCCTCCCCCCTTAAATCGCTCATATAATTTATGGACGCCCTCTTAACTTTTTTAAATTTTGAAACCATTGTATACTCCCCATAATAAAGCTATAGCTTATACATTTAAAATCCTTGAACACCTCCCATAACAAAGCTGTAGCTACGTCCAAGATCATGATGGTCACACATTGTTTCAAGCTGGACCGTGAATTTATACTGTTAAAAAGAATTAAACAATTTTTGGTCAGCCTTCTAACTTTGTACAGCTGATGCTAGCATTGATCACAACCACAGGTATATGCAAGTTTGTGAAATTGTATAAAATACATGTGTATAAAAATTGGTTGAAATGTTACCGCTGATAAGTTTACAAAACCAGTAAAAATAATGCGATTTGCGTGACACTTTGCACGATGTTAACGGCCGGTTGCCGAAACGCAAATTAATTTTAACATAATCTGTGTTTAACATAATTTTTACAAGCAAAATATCTTAAACACAGATTAATTGCTTGTTAAAATTAATTTGCATTTAGGAAACCGGTCGTAAGAGCCGCAAAAAATCGACTCTAATCTACTTTGTCCACTGATATATTATCATAGATCGGAAGAGGTTGTGCAGTTTTAGGGATTGAGTAACGTTATCGTAAGGACATGCCATTGAATTCCACTAGTTAAATATTGTATCAATTATGTCCATTTTGCGAAGTCGTATAATCGACATTTTACTAGGATTTACCTTAGGACATCTCTAGTTTGTATCATTGTTATCTTTCAATTAGCACAAATTTGATTAATGACTGCGACAAAATACAAAAATATAATTAAAAAACCGGCCAAGTGCGAGTCGGTCATAAATGGTTCCGTACCATCATATATCTATAAAAAAGGCCAAAAATTCACTTTTTTTTGTATGAGAGGTTAATATTTATATTAATTTAATTATTTATTTTTAAAGTGAATGCATAACTAAATACTCTGAATATTACATCAGTCTATCTAGTTGTCGTTATGGATATCGGGAAAAAAATTGAAAAAAATTACGTTTGTTGTAAGGGGAGCTCCCTTAAATATTTATTGTATGCTATTTTTAGTCATTGTTGTATACTAAAAGTAGAATAAAAACATCATCTGTGAAAATTTTAACTATCTTACTATCACGGTTCATGAGATGCAGTCTGGTGACAACCGGACAGACAGACAGACGGACTTAGCGTAGTCTTAGTAATAAAGCTACGCTGTCCGTCCGTCTGTCTGTCTGTCTGTCTTAGTAATAAAGGATAAACCTTTGATTATGGAACCATAAAAAATGCAAAAAGTCTTAAAAGTCATTTAGAAAATACTCAGATTTGATCACCTACTTATTTTAAAGAATATCACTAGTTTTATTTTGCCTTGTATACATAATTAGTGGGATAGCAGGCGCGGATCCAGCATTGTGGGACCGATATACCCTAATATACTGCTGACGTCACACATTTAGATATATTTAGATCTCATATATCTATAATAACAATATATAGTAACAAAAATCCTGTGCGGTCGTCAAAAGCATTGTAATTAACTTGATTTTGATGATTTTTTGTGTGTTCGAATGAATTCAAGAATGGTTTAGATTCAAAACTTAATCCAGTAGGTGGCGTTTTGTTCGGGTTGAAGTAGTCCTATATAACACTCACGGCTAAATTGCTTAATTGATTTTGAAAAAAATTGGCAACCAGATAGTGGAAACCCCCGGGTCAAATATAGGCTAACTGTTATAAGGGATGAAAAGTGGTATGATAAACTATATCACGACAGGTTGATCGGGCGAAGCTACGCTGGTCAGCTAGTATTATATAAATATTATTTATAGGAATGCACTATGTCGATTATAAATAATTTCATACGCCAACTCGGACTTGGCCGATTTTCGGGTGGCTGTGCCCACAACCTTTTTTGAAGGCTGGATCTGCGTCTGTAGGACAGTGGGATTCAATGGCGTATCCATATTAAAATGGCGTCACGCAATCCCCGCCAAATTATACTACCTATTACGATCTACGATTATTATGTATTTATGTATGCATAGCAGGTAATTTATTACAAGAAATAAAAACAAATGCTCCAATTTTCTGGCACGCAAAGTAGGCTTGCGTTAACTATTAACTATATCTGTGGTCGCTATATTGTTTATACTGAATTGTATGTAACCACAAAATATTATGTCTACGTAATTTTTAATTGTAATATTAAAAAGTAACTTCAATGTGTGCTTTTTTATTTGGTTGTTAAATCCTGTTAGTTCCTATATACTACTGCTAATTGACATAAGTGCATAGCTGGAATCTATGAATATTTTAGTAGAAAGATTTAGGTACGTGGTATAATATTATCGTGATACGGCGAAGATTCGCAATTTTCGTGGCCAGCCAAATCATTCGGTATGTTTGCCCCGTGTCGGTCCGGGCCGCATTTAAAAATAAACCAGCTGCTTACCACGCAGGTCGTGAATGGCGAATAATTGGCTATACGTGACTATTAGGCGGTAGAATTCCGCAACGTCTCGCTTAGGTATATGTTACTACCGCCTTACATATACTTGTCGCAATACAGTTAATGCTCGTCATTGTGTTCCAGTTTGTAGGGTAAAGTAGTGTGTAGTCAGTAGATTTATGCATATGGCCTATCCCGCCACAAGGACAGTAACTCACCATTAACATCTTTGGTGTCGATAAGCAATAGTTTTTTTTTTTTTCAAAAGAATCATTGTAAAGGCAAAGTCGGAGCATATTAACAGAATTGGCAAGAAATTAGTTCGCCTTCCCTCAGAAACACGTGCGTTCAGGTCCCTCGCCAAAGCTGTTTTAGGGAATTTCTGTAAGGCAACGCACCTGCAGTACCTCCGGTGTTACAGCTGTTCATGGGCGGCGATCACTTACCATCAGGTGATTCAAAAAAATAACTACTCAACTCGCAAAATAATTCCGTGACTTAACTGACTCAGCTGTGCATGATGGTATAGGTTTCGTTTGTTAATATAATGACTACGTACGTGTAGCAAAAACTTATTAATATAGGTATAGCCAGTTACTTCAATGGAGTTAAAGTAAACATGTTAAGGAAGCACAAAAACCTAATATTTTTGTATAATATGAATTGGAAACACATTAATAACTTTGTAAATTATTATTATAAGTTAGTTACCTATTGTAAATTATGTTTGGTGTGCAGTAAAGTATATTATTATTAACTAGCTGTTGCCAGCGACTTTGTCCGCGCGGACTCCGCACAGCACCTCCCGCGTAGGTGATAGCGTGATAATATGTTGACCCGACCTGTTAGTAATATTCATGCATAATTTGAAGTAAATCCATGCAGTACTTTTTGAGTTAACCCCGGACATACATACAAACAGACAAAAATTCCAAAAACTATATTTTTGGCTTCGATATCGATTGTAGATCACGCCCCAAGTATTCTTTTAAAAAAATATTTAATGTACAGTTTTGACTTTCCTACGATTTTATTATATGTATAGATAAAAAATACGCACACTACCATTAATTTGATACACATAATAAAACACACCTTTTGACCGCCTCGCTGGTCAAGTGGTTAGCGACTCTGACTACGCAATCGACGGGGCTCGGATTCGATCCCCGACGGGGACAAGCATTTGTGTGATGCTGATGAGCATAAATGTTTGTATTTCCGGGTTTGGGTGTTTATTAAATATATAGCAGTATTTATATACTATGCGTTCCAACTGATAATAGGACTGCCAGGATGACATATTGCTCCGCATTTTGCAAAAACTTCATAAGTGATGAGCAAATAAGCAAAATAAGGTGTGCAAAAAAAATCTAACAAAGAAATAGTTAAAAAATATATATTTTCATTGTAATTGGTATATTTTTTATTTAGATTCCCATCAGATCATGTTACCATGTACTAAAATAAGGTGTAAAATAACAAACACGACTTTTATATATACATATATTTAAATGAACGGCTAGACTAATATGTTTTACTGCTTTTTTATAGATGAATATTATGTTTTAATACTTTTTAGCCTATTCTGGACAAAGACAACCCAAACCCAACAAATGGAAACAAAATTGGCCCCGCGGTTTTTACTTATAAATGGTGTAAATAACACAACTTTTTATATAATATATAGATGAACAGCTAGACTGATATTTTTACTAATTTTTTATTGATGAAGATAATATTATTGAAACATCATTTGTTCTTCAATAAATCAGCAATATTTTTTGTACAAATATTTTTTTGCTTACATTACTAATTTCACCCTTGTGGTATGAAGTTGATAACAAGCGCGATCCTATTCTTATTGGAACGCATAGTATGTATTTCTATGTATTAGTATCGTTGACTAACACCCATAAGCAAAAAATTTGCTTACTTTGGGGTTAGATCAATAAGTGTAATTTGTCCCGTGAATATTCATTTATTTATATGTGTAACTATTTTGTTTATGGTTTAGGTAAATCTGTTTTCAAACTTAGAAGAGACTACTGTGTAGTCTATGGTCGAACTTCGTCCACAGGGCAATTTCTAGTAAATTTAAATACGCAAACGAATCCTATATGTCTCAACAGATTTTGTTTATGTTTGATAGCATAGCAATTTTGTATTTATGACTAAACCGATATAACGGAGTACTATAAACGACTTCGCCTTGAATCTGCACCAAGATATGTATACGAAGCTATCCATAAATTACGTCACACGTTAAGGGGAGGGAGGGGGTCGATGAAGAATGACAAGGGGTGGGGAGGTGTCCCAAATTTTGTAACATCACAAATTTTTAAAATATAATATTTTATATCTAAGTATTACAACAGTAAATTTGTAACACCACCTGTATAGATAAAAAATATTCAATGAGATCATTGTTCCAATGTAAAATTGTAAAATATGTGACATCGCACTAGGTAGGGGGTCTCCAAAATGTGACCAGCTGTGACAAGGGGGGAAGGGGTCAAGAAATCATATTCGTGTTACGTAATTTATGGATGGCTCCTAAGCAAAATTACGCGTGGAATTAATTTGCAACAAGAGTCAATCTCACTCCTTAACAATAATCTTCGTTTTATATTTTTTTTTACAATTTATATATCTGTTTAATAGTATCGTACTTCTTTACTAGCTGTTGCCCGCGACTTCGTTCACGCGGACTTGGTTTACCCCGCACAGCTCCTCTCCCTAAGGTGATAGCGTGCTAAATGTAGCCTATATCTTGACCCGACCTGTTAGTAATATTCATGCAAAATTTGAAGTAAATCCATGCAGTATTTTTTGAGTTTACCCCGGACATACATTGACTTGCCTACGATATTACACATGTATAGATAAACTGTCAACCAACAAAAAAAAGGAAATTATCAGTACGACATGTATGTATAATAACCTGCTACTTGCTACTTGCAACCCGCTGCACTATAGAGTTATTGGTGAATCCCACGGGAACAACTCGTTTTTTCGGGATAAAAATCCTATATGCTATTCCAGGTCATCATCTAGGTATATGTGTGCCAAATTTCATCTAAATCGGTTCAACATTTTTGCGTCAAAAAGTAACAAACACCCATCTATCTATTCAAACTTTCGTATTTATAATACTACTAGCTTCTACCCGCGGCTTCGCTCGCGTCAAATGGGAGGTGGGGGGTTAAAAAGAGACAAAAGGTAGCTTATGTCACTCTCCATCCTTTCAAATTTACTATCTCCACTTAAAAAATCACATCAATCGTCGCTCCGTTTTGCCGTGAAAGACGGACAAACAAACACACATACATTTTCCCATTTATATTAGTATGAATCTACGTCTCGCAGCCCGCTGCATTATAATAGTTTTTGGTGAATTCCACGAAAACAACTTATTTTTCCGGGATAAAAAGACCGCCCCGTAGCCAGGGTTAGCGACCCTGACTACGCAATCAATGGGGCTCGAGTTCGATTCCTGACAGTGGCACGCATTTATGTGATGAGCATAGATGTTTGTATTTTTGGGTTTGTGTGTTTATAAAATATATATGAGTATATATTACTACTATAGACTAACACCTATAACACAAGCAAATAATTTGCTTACTTTGGGGTTAGATCAATTCGTGTAAAACCGTCCAGAGATATTTATTTATTTATTATTATTATTTATTAAAAAGCCCTATGTGCTATTCCAGGTCATCATCAATATGTGTTACAAATATCATCCAAATCGGCTCGGCCGTTATTGCCTGAAAAAATAACAAACATCCATCCAAACATACATACATCTGCATTATAAAAGTTTTTGGTGAATACCGCAGTAACAACTCATTTTTTTGGGATAAAAAGACTATGTCTAGTCTATATGCTATTCCAGGTCATCATCTACATGTGTGCCAAATTTTATCCAAATCGGTTCAGCTGTTTTTGTGTGATTGAGTAACAAACATCTATCCATCTAAACTTTCGCATTTATAGCAAAGTAGGATATGATTAAGTAGGATTTATCGAGGTGGATAAAATTTGAGTATGATAATCTATTTCGGGGTCCAATCACGTAAATACTAAATTTCGTGAGTGTATTTTGTTTGTCCACGAGTTTCTCGGAAATTAAAAGTCATATCGAGGTCATTCTTTTCGTATTAAATCAGGTAGGTATATACCAACTTAAGGAACTGATTATGGAGGTGACGTTACTACTGTGGAGGTCGATAGCATTGCACGAAAATGGAAAAAGGAAGATCTTTCCAGCTAATCAAGGTGTACTGCCAGCGGACTAAAGTAATGTTGAAGAAACTTTGATCATACATTCATATCTACGCCAGATCCTTTACGAGAAAACCAAACCTCATGCTTTATGGATTCCTACAAATTTGCCTAGCTTTCTCTAAATTCAACACTCTGCCTAAAATGATACCTGTTACAAATAGACATTCTAAGATCAGAAGTAATCTCACAATGATGACACAAAGTATGATGATACTAAAGTTTGAGAGTTTTTTAGTATTTTAGGTTAAACTAAAACTTAAGGCCTATGATTTCATTTTTAGAGTAAAACACCAGTACAAAACATTCTAAATATCTCAAAAGCCACTAATTCAATGGTAATATAATATTTCAACTTTTTATATAAAAAATAATAAAGATAGTAAAGTCAGCATAAAATATAATTTAACAATATGACAATTTGTTGTTTCGAATATTTCTAAAGATTTATAATCAAATTCAAATTATTTCTTTAAATAAAGTTTTATGATAATCTTCAAATTAATCTTGTAATTTATCTCATTTACTTGCAGCTTCTTCTACTTTTAATTGTAATGCAGTGAGCAGAGAAATGAACTCTTGAAGTAGCATTAAATGTATTGATTACTAAACTTCTTCAAAATACCTGCACTGTCCTCAGAAAACATGGAAATAATTTGTTCTTGGTCAGTCTGGGTATCCTCAGTAACTGTGTTGTCAAATTTTGTTTTTCCATATGTATATTATTTCTTTTCTACATAGTAATATAACATTGTTTTGCATTTCTAGATTTTTATTTAAGTTTCTGTCTCTTTTCTCTCATTAACAACTTCTTAAGTAATCAACTTGAGTATGAACATTTAAGTCAATCAATATTTATGTTGCACTAGCTGACCCGGCAAACGTTGTTTTGCCTTACATATTAGGAATCCACAGCGGACAAACAACGTGACACTTAATTTATATACATAAGTCTACGGGATTAAAATTTATATGGTGGTTAAATATTCTTAAATTTTCTAATTTTCCGCGCAATTTTCTTAATATTTTCTTTTATAAGAACCTTCTCCTTACAATTACAAACACAACAAAAAAAAATTACTTAAATTGGTCCAGCCATTCAGGCGTGATGTCGTGACCAAGGAAAATAGGGATTGATTTTTATATATATAGATTATTTAGTCAAGTATCCTTTTCACTGCAAGCAATAGGTTGCAAACATGTCGGGCAGCTACCATTTGCTACACCAAATGCGGGTGGACGTCCTCCATCACAAGCTATCAGCCACTAAAAAAATAATAAATAATTTAAACCATTGATTCCCAAAGTTGTCCAGGTGGACCCCCAGGGCTCCACGGGAGATTCGACGGGAGTCTACGTTGGCGTGACCAAAGATGGGGGTTCACAAATTGTAAGCGAAAGTCCTTGAAAATTTATTTGATTTTGATATTGAAGAACTGGTGAAGTCAAACCATTATGGTTTGACTTCACCTATCAATGTAGACAGATAATATTTTCATAATATGAAAAAATTACCCATTCAATTATCACTTTTTTTTCGAAAACTGTTAACAGCAATTCATATTTGGAACTCGGCTGCAACGCAAATTTCCATAGTTAGATTCAGGAGGTCCACTGGAACCAGCAACATTTCTCATAGACATGAGAGAAAAGTTTGGGAACCTCAGATTTAAACAGTAAAATTGTTTCGACCCCCTCATTGGTTGATTCCCAACAGGGCAAACATTTATATGTCGAGCATAGGTGTTTGTGTTTCTGGGTTTGGGTGTTTATTAAATACTAGTTTTATAGCATAAGATAGCAAACAAGCAGATGGGTCTCCTGATGGAAAGAGTTAACCATCGCCTATAGACACCAAAGATGTTAATGGTGCGTTGCTATCTTGTGGCGAGGTCTAATGCCACATGCATAAGTTTACTGGCTACCTTACCCTCCAAACCGGAATACGACAGCGACAAGCACTGACGCTATTGCGGCAGGAATATGTAAGGCGGTGGTACCAGACCCGGGCGAGACAATGCAGAAATCTACCACCTAGTAGTCCTCTCCACCACTCGTGATGACTCGTGCAACTGACTTAAAAAAAGATACAACATTTTTTCTATACCTACGTATTAATATATAGGTAATTATATTCATAGAAATTCTACCATTACATGGTGTGCAAATATTTAAAAAATTATTAAGTAGCTGACCCGTCAAACATTGTTCTGCCTTTTTAACTACGCTTATTGTTTTTTTTTTCTTATTTTCTCACCTTTTAAACCTTCCCTGGACTTCAACAATTAATTCAAAACCAAAATTAGCCAAATCGGTTCAGCCGTTCTCGAGTTTCGCGAGACTAACGAACAGCAATTGATTTTTGTATATATGATTTATATATATATATATATATATATATATATATATATATATATATATATATATATATATATATATATATATATATATATATATATATATATATATATATATATATATATATATATAAGATTCTCGTTATTAATTATTATTGCATTTAAAACATTATATTGATTTTTTAGAATAAACACCGGATCGGAACGCGGCCACATACTGAGAAAATTATAGAATACTTTACTCATTTTCTACTGTCGTGTTTTGAGTTGGAAAGTTGCTAGCATAATCTTAATATGCGGTTGATATAAATCCTGTAACCCCATCAACGAAGTTATATTCTACCCGGAATGCTTACACGCGCTTCAAAATCGTTCCGAAGAGTACCACGACATGAGTGGAGTGTGTCTCTTTCTACTAAATAAAGCGCCAATCGCCATATATAAGTGCGGCCATGCGTAGTTTGCAAATTACTACTAAGTAATTCTACTAATTTGAGAAACAGTTTTTGCATTGCATAAGTAATTACGTAATAATTAAAATAAGCACATTTTAGACTCACTGTGTTAATTACAATACATTTTATGCTAATTTATTTATCAACGTGTATGAATAAAAAGTATTTAATGATTACTGAATATGTAAAAATCTACCATCTAGATAGTTTTATTTACACTGGCAATTGCAAGAAAGGGACAACATCCACTCATGTCGTTGTTTTGCTCAGAACGTTTTTCCCCTCTGTTAAGTAAGAAACAAATGTCAACTTTACGAGTAACGAAATAAAGTACATTTTTATTTTTCAAATATTGCTTCGTAACAATTCCAGTTATCGTATATAACTTCCTTGAACCCCATGCAGGTTGTTAACAGATAGCAGGCAATTGTCACATTATTGTCAAATAATCTTGTCACAGTACATTGCATAATTACTCTTATACTCACAGTATAAGAAGACACTCACACTATTATTGTGAAATTTATATCTTCACTTTACAAATATTCTTAGCTCTCTATGTTGTGAATTGCTAAGAACTACCTCCAAATTAGTTGGTTTGAAATGTTCATAATAATATTTGCATTTATATTCCTGTCATAAGGCTGCCAAAGTATTACTAACATTAGTGATAAAATAAATAAATAAATATTCATGGGACAAATTACACTTACTGATCTAACCCCAAAGTAAACAAATTATTTGCTTGTGTTATGGGTGTTAGTCAACGATACTAATACATAGAAATTTGTATATAAATACTGGAATTTATTTTAATAAACACCCAAACCCGGAAATACAAACATTTATGCTCATTACATAAATGCTTGTCCCCATCAGGGGTCGAACCCTAGTCTCGTCAATCGTGTAGTCAAGGTTACTAACAAGTCGACCAACGGAGTGGTCAATAATTAAATCAGTGATGTCTATAAACATCTTCTTACCACCAGCAGGACTTGTTATGTGATTGCTATCTTTTGCTACAAAAAACACTAGTGTTTACAATGCAGTTGACTTTTCCAAAAGTAAAAAATAAACTTTTGGAAAAGTCAACTGCTATTAACATCTTTGTTGTTTAATGAAAAGCAATGGATTTTTCTTTCCATCAGGAGTCATTTCCTTGTTTACTATCTTATGATATAAAAAAGTGTTATTATGGTCACTTAAATATAAGGTCCTTACAAAGTAGGTGAACATTTATTAACACAGCGTTCAGTATGTCTTACCAAACCAAAAAATAATGTCATTCAAGGAACAACCATTTTGATTTTTAAATAATTATAATAAATATTTACAGGACAAATTACACTTACTGTTCTAACTCCAAAGTAAGCAAATTATTTGCTTGTGTTATGGGTGTTAGTCAGCGATACTAATACATAGAAATACATATATAAATACTTTTACATACATAATAAACAACCAAACCCGGAAATAAAAACATTTATGCTCATCACACAAATGCTTGTCCCCATCAGGAATTGAACCAGAGCCACGTCGATTGCGTAGTCAGGGTCGCTAACCACTCGACTAACGGGGCGGTCAAATTTTTACGAACAAAATATGTTGTTTCATAACTATTTATTACTTGTTGCATAAAATAATCCAGTTTGTGGTTATTTACCACTTAATATTCACTATTGCGTTAAAAGTGGTTTTTTATGCAAAAAATGCGTAAATCGTTATGAGAAAAAATTATTTTGTTCCTAAAAGTAAAAAAATTTTAGTCTCTTGAATTATTTTTTAGCTGGATATCTTTAGGAAGGATCTTATATAGATATTTAACTTAGTCAATTTAAAAGTAATAACTTAATATACCTGAAATATGCAGAATTTATGAAAATATACTCCACAGTTCAAATTCTGACATATAGGCTGAGGCATTCCAGGCTTGTCTGGCAATTCTGTGCAGAAACATATACCACAAGTTATCTCTGACTCGTTCTCCTTTCCTGGGTTTGTTTCATAATTTGTATTCCTCAGAGAAAGAGATGTGTTTGATAAATCTGAAAACAGGAAATGGTCACATCACCTAACATTTATTCAAAGTAATTAGAACAACAGAACACACTTGTGTTGGTTTGCATAATTCAAATTATAAAAAACTAGCTGCGGCGTGCAGCCTGCATTATAAAAGTTTTTGGCGAATCCCGCGGGATCGTCTAATTTTTCCGTAACATTTTAAGACTATATTTTTATCTTATTATATTTTTATCTACAACAGTAGGTAGTTAGTAATGAGGTAAACAAATTCCAGGGTGTGCAGCTGCCCCTCCCTGCCCCCACTCGGTACGCTCATGCCCCTGAATATGATAAATTTCAAATGATAATACACAAATTTTGAGAATTAAGAATATTGATTTTTGTTTTTATAATAAAATTTAAATAAAGCAATAAATATATTTTATAATGAACAAATAATATTTCTATAAATCAGAAGTCCAAAGATTTTGCAAATGCGTCGAAATATCAATAATTGGTATGGCAGCATCTTCTTGAAAAAATAAAAGTCGAAAAAAATACTAGTTATAAATGTTTCAATGAACGGTGGACGTGAGTTGCCGTAGACCCTTTGTCCTTATCACATCTTGTCACACTTAGCGGGACCACTCCCCCCCCCCTCCCCCTTCCCCCTTTATTCGAACGTATTTTATGAATAACCTAAGAGATAGGATGCTTAAAGTAAGCGGGCATAATTTATGGCTCCTACATACGATTTTAAGGTGTTCAAATAAATTTAAAATAAAATATAAAGGATTGACCAATGCTATTAATAAATGTTAAGCATTACCTAAATAAGAAATTTAATATAATAAATTATTAATTTAAAAGGGAAGCCGATAGGAACTCTTTGCCACTGGTAAAGATGTACCTAAGTTGTTTATCAGGGAGTGCTACAACATTTCTAATTTCTGTTTCAATAGTGAAAATTGATAGCTAATTGTCAAAGCTCAGCCAAATTCTGTATAAAATTTACCTTTCCGCACTTTATTTCCATATAAATTTAACTGTACCAAAACTCACAAGCAACTTCCAACCATGTTTTAAGAATAGCTAACACATCAAGTTAAATATTCTTAAAACATGGTCAGAAGTTTTCCTAATATATGTATAACTTTGTTTATTAAACAGGTGAATATAAAACGCTATAGAAAAAATTAAGCTTATCAGCATGTGAAATAATGAAGAAGCCCTTTAAATGATTATTTCGAGATTTTGTTCTGCACCAAAAAAACATTACTAAACTTTTTTCACTAAGCACACTTCATAAGGGCTATGTGGACAGCAAATGATGTAGGGCTTTATGATGTAGGAGTTAAGATATAGATTCTTGCAATTGTTATCCCAGTCTGTAAATGTTGAATAAGAAGTTTATGTAGTAATAACACAAAATGTCCACCAGTTGTTTTTTCTGAATGATGCAATTTATTTGCAATAATGTTCATGAGTACAAAGTAATAGGAAGTTGGAACTTAGCCAATATCTGCAAAATGATACAATCATTCTTTAGAGGTAAATACAGTTAATAATGCACTTGTACTTTTACTCACTCACACATGTGACAAAGGAGGGGGGAGGGGTCAAAATCTTTGAGATGACAAAATGTAAAATGCAAAATATTTAAATGTAAAACCAAAAACTTAAAAATATTACAGTATAATAGTGAGTGCAAATTTCAATAAACTTTTTTTAACTATTTTTAAATAATAACTAAAAAATATATAATGTCACACGGAGGGGTTCACAAATGTGACAACCTGTGACAACGGGGGAGGGGGGGTCAAAAACTCCTAAAATTTTGTGTAACGTAAATTATGAATGGCCCCAAACACTCACTAATATAGGTTAACATTGTAAAATTGAGCCTTAATTATAAATATTTCCCCATGTTAGTCCGGGCTCCTTTGAAGAATGGACCAGCTGTGGTTCTGCCAAGCAGGTCGTAAAAGGCAATCGATTGGCTATGTGAGTCACTACCATCCTGGCTACTAGGCGGCAGAGTACTGCATTGTCTCCCTTAAGTCTGATACCACCACCTTACCTATTCCTGCTGCAATAGCATTAGTGTTTGTGACTGTCTTGCTCTGGTTTGGAGAGTTAGATAGCCAGTAAGCTTATGCACGTCGCAATATACCTCGGCAAAAGATAGCAATGCATCATTACCATCTTTGATGTCCATAGGAGATGTAGACTCTTTCCATCACGAGACCCATCTGCTTGTTTACTATATCTTCTATATACATATATAAAAATCAAATGCTGTTCGTTAGTCTTGCTAAAACTCGAGAACGGCTGAACCAATTTGGCTAAATTTGGTTTTTCATTAATTGTTGAAGTCCAGGGAAGGTTTAAAAGGTGAGAAAATATAGAAAAAAAATAAGAGTAGTTAAAAAGGCAGAACAACGTTTACCGGGTCAGCTAGTTATGATATAAAAAAATCAGTCTTACCAAATATATTTGTAATGTTTTCATATATATTTTTATCATGATCCCATTTTAATAAACCAGCCTGTAATTTATCTTGCCACTTTTCGGATTGTCCAATTAAATGAACATTGGAAGCTACCCCTTCATGAGTGACTTCTACGTGCAACCATGTTCTATCATCTGAAATATTCAAGTTTTAAAAATTAACTTCAATAACCATATAATGAAAACATTGAATATCTTATAACATTAATTCCTAAAGTTTCGACTTCTATTTTCAAGCGATGAAATGACGGAGGAGATTCTCAATGTAATGCATATATTTTCTTTATGTGAGACTTTTTCCCCATATTGATCCTGGAGTCCTTTGAAGAAAAGTCTGACTGCCGTTCTGCCTGGCTATACGAGTCACCACAATCATGGCTTCTAGGTGATAGAATTCTGCATTGTCTTGCCCAGGTCTGGTACCACTGCCTTACGTATTCCTGCCCCCATCAGTGCTTCTCATTCATTGTCGTGTTCCGGTTTGAAGGGTAAAGTAGCCAAGAAACTTATGCATGTGGCATTAGACCTTGCCTTGCATTAACTACATGAGGCACACTAAAAGTTTTGCACTTCTAGCCTAATAGAAACTATTTGAATTTCGAATGTTATATTTTTAAAACGTTGCAACCTTCTTAGTAATAAAAAAACAATTGGCGGGAAATGATTTGTCAATTGTTTTTTTATCATACATCAAACTTCTACTTACACAATGAAACTGGAATTAAGTCGAAAAGATTTTAGAGCGATGATTTTTATGATTTTAAAAGTTCTCTTTCTCCGCAAGACTGTGCTCTTCGACTCGTCTTCAAAATGCTTTGGGATAGAAGCACCTTGTTTGATCACCGTGAGGCGATGGTTTAGTGAATTTGAAAGAAGACGAATTTCGTGAAGGGCGGCCTTCAACTGCCGTCAACGAAAATAATGTGGCTACTGTTAAGCGGTTAATTAAAGAAAACCCCCGGATTACCTATGAGACAATTCGAGGACTATTGGGGATTGGTATGAGCCAAATTCAGAAAATTTTACACGAATAATTGAAAGTTCGGAAACTTTATTGTCGTTGGATCCCTCATGAACTGACAGCAGAGCAGAAGCGGGCTCGCGTGGAATGGTGCTCACAGATGCTACTGAAATACGACCACGGACATTCTAATGCTGTTTATGACATTGTCACAGGAGACAAAACGTGGATTTATTGTTTTGAACCCGGAAAAAACAGCAGTCTTGTGAATGGGTGTTTGAAAATGAGAACAGGCCAACAAAAGTGAGACAGGCGAGAAACGTTGGTAAAAAAATGATCGCGTTTATTTTCTCATCTACGGGTCCCATCTGTACAATTCCACTTGAAGATCAAGAGTGTTAATGCCGAGTGGTATTCTACATTTGTTTACCCAGGGTGTCAGAAAAAGTTAGCGAAAGACGACCCAAAATTCGCATTCTCCTACACCATGCTTCTTCACACACGGCCAACAAAACAAAGTTATTTTTAGCTTCCGAAAAAGTACATCTCGTCACTCATCCCGCGTATAGCCCCGACCTAGCTCCTGGTGATTTCTGTATTTTTCTAAAAATCAAAGATTTGATGAGGTTTTACTTTTACCAACTTCGAAGTGGCAGTGATAGAGTTCAATCAGCACATAGAAAACATGCCTTCAGATCTGTGGGCTTCCTGTTTTAAAAAATGGTTCGATCGCATGAAAAAATGTTTAAAATGTAAAGGAGATTATTTTGAAAAGCAATAAACATAATATTTTGGTTATAACATGTTGTTTTTTTTTAAGTTACGTAAAACTTACCGTGTGACCTACGTATCATATATATATATATATATATATATATATATATATATATATATATATATATATATATATATATATATATATATATATATATATATATATATGTATATATATATATATATATATATATATATATATATATATATATGTGCATATATATAAGACGCTATTCTTTTTTATTGGTATATTCCATCGACATAGAATACTCGCTAGTATATTCCAATATGTACAACAATAAACAACAAAAAAGTGATGATTGTAGTTCACTCACTGATTTTAAGGTATGACTATGCATAACTTTTCACTGGTTTTTTGTTAAAAGATATTATTTAATCAAGAATCTTCACCATCGTTAAGTTAACATTTCAAATTATATAATATGTTAAATAAATATTACATAGCTACCAATTTTCCCAGAAAATTAGGAAAAGTAGACTTAATATGATTTGTCATTCTAGTTTTAGTTGGCCAACATAAACAATGGCCAAAACATTTTTTTCGAATTGGCATCAAAAATTAACCCCAAATTTTCACCTACTGACCCCCTGTTCCCAACCCATACCACACCAAAATATTCACTATTACAATTTTTATATGGTAGAAAAATGTTTGCCAGGTCAATTAGTACTTCTATCTATTAATAAGTCTGTAATTTCTGATTTCTGTCTATACAGTGTGTAAAAAAATATTTGGTAGCTTAATACAATCATATCTGAGTCATCTTATATATAAAATTCTCGTGTCACAATGTTCGTTCCCGTACTCCTCCGAAACGGCTTGACCGATTTTGATGAAATTTCGTATGCATATTCAGTGGGTCTGAGAATCGGCTAACATCTATTTTTCATCCCCCTAAATGTTAAGGGTTGTCCACCCCTACATTTTTTTTTAATTTTATTGACAAAAATTTTTATTTTTATTTTTTATGATTCAGCATTGAAAAATATGTACAAACCTTAATTTTCAACCCTCTACGATCAACCCCTATTTTTTAATTAAATAATTTATATGGCAAAACAACGTTTGCTGGGTCAGCTAGTTATTTTATAAATATTGATAGATACATTTTAAAAATATTTGGTTGATTTAAGAGAAAGTTTCTCAAGTTTAACATACAATACTTTTTAAATAAAAAAAAATATTTTATTGTTTTTTTGATAATATCATTGACCTATATGCCTCTTTCAGATCTGAACAGGGTTTTTGTTACACATTATAATATATTCAATTTATTCATCAAATTCAATAAAAATATAATAAAAAGATTAAATTAATGTAATATGTCCCTTTAGAACTCAAAAACAGCTTGACCAGTTTTTCTACTTTTTTTTTTGATTTGGCAATTCTTCTACAATCTTAACACACATAATATTTGTTTTATGATTTATTTACATCAATTTTACCATTTTGAAAATATTTGTGTCATATGTTTCTTTAAAAGCCAAAAACAGTTTGACTAGTCTTGATGTAAATTGGTATTCAGTTTAAGCATGTGATGTGATCAGATATTTATTATTTTATTAACCATCGAAAAACAGAGGAGAGGAGAGAGCAGTTTGACATGTATGTATGTAATATTGTTGGAATTTGATAAAATTTGGGTATGATGATCTATTAAAGCCCCCAAGCATTTTTTTTTTTTTGTCATAAGATAGCAAACAAGCAGATGGATCTCCTGATAGAAAGAGTAAACCATCGCCTATAGACACCAAAGATGTTAATGGTGCGTTGCTATCTTGTGGCGAGGTATAATGCCACATGCATAAGTTTACCGGCTACCTTACCCTCCAAACCGGAACACGACAGCAACAAGCACTGACACTATTGCGGCAGGAATAGGTAAGGCGGTGGTACCAGACCCCGGCGAGACAATGCAGAACTCTACCACCTAGTAGCCACGATGGTAGTGACTCGATAGCCAATCGGTCACCTTTTACGACCTGCCTGGCAGAACGGCAGTTGGCCTATTCTACAAAGGAGGCCGGGACCAACACGACCAATACAGCATGTGTACTAAATTTCGTTAGTGTATATATATTCGTATGTTTGTCCACAATTTTTTCAGGAACTAAAAGTCATTTCAAGATAATTCTTTTTTATTTAAATCTGGAATTGTCCCACTTAGGGAACAGCCCAAAATTGATCCAGTAGTTTTTGAGATATGAGTGTAATTGATATTTGAAATTGGGTTTAATTTATTAAATTACTACCATATCATCAATGAATTTATACCTAGAAGAGCAGGAGGGCATTAACTAATATACAATCAATGTCTTACAATATTTATTTAAGATAGATATGGGGCAAGAGATGGACGGGATATATCAGGATAGAGAGCTTTACATGCCCTCTGAGGTACAGGGCATTTTTG
Organism: Apodemia mormo; assembly: GCA_036924255.1. Classification (NCBI taxonomy): domain Eukaryota; kingdom Metazoa; phylum Arthropoda; class Insecta; order Lepidoptera; family Riodinidae; genus Apodemia; species Apodemia mormo. The sequence continues at coordinate 19,169,191 of JAUPFN010000015.1, read as the reverse complement.
GTCCATGCCTCCATAAGAAAATAGACCATCTGCCATTCTGCTAGGCAATTCCTATAGGACGAACTGTTGGCTTTCTCAGTCACAATCATCGTGATAAATTTCTGCGATGTCTCACCCATGTTTTTGGCACACTCGCCTTATGTATTTCTATCACAATAGTGTCAATGCTTGTCACTATTGTGTTCCGGTTTGGAGGGTAGCCAGTAAACTCAAGCATGAGGCATTACCACCCCACCGCATTCATAGTAACACACAATGAACATTGTTTGTGTCTATTTGTGATAGTTTGTCTCTTTTTCATCAGGGGAGCCATCTGCTTGTTTGCTATCTTATGATTTAAAAATAAATGAGGCATAAGAATTTTTTTAGACAGGAAAAACTAATAGCAGTTTTGGTTTAATCTAGGATTAAGACCTAAGTTTTGATACTCATCACCATAATTATTATAGTGTAGAAAATCAACCAACCTAGAGCAATTCTTCTAAATTCATCTTTAAATGTCGGTTCTGCTGGCTCTACTACAGTACAGTGATTATCAATACATTCTAATTCGTACAAATAGCTATCCAATTTTGCTATGTAGCACTTAAATGCTGTAACTACTTCTTTTAAAGAAATATACTCTTTGTCTTGTAAACATGAATATGGTAGATTTACTGAAGATACTACAAGCCTATGTGGTTCTATATATTTTAAAAATACTACATGCTCCCTTAAACCTTCTTCATCAGAAATAATACATTTTAAATCTCTTAGGGATTTTCCAAACTCAACCTTTTCTGGTGGTAGTTCTTTAATTTCTTTAATAAAGTCATTATCAATTAAATCTGGTGTAATCGCGTCTCTTTTAGTATCATTTCTTGATAATATGGAATCTATATCTTTAAGAAATTTTGTAGGATTTTTCTCGGTACTTATTAAATTAAATAATTCAATGTTCATATTCTTACGTGCAAGTTCACTAAAGTGTCGTGAATAATTAGTATATATTTTAAAATAAAAAAAGCAAATTGTTTCTTTTATTTATCACTGAAGAATAATATTTTTTCACTATAAAATCAAAAATGTTATTCGAGAATAGAGGTAAACTTTGGTAAATTATTTAGATTTTAGACAACCTTATATTATTTTAGCCTATTTTTATAGTACTTTGTGGTCCAGGTAATAGGTAAAGTATTTATTTGTATACTCTTTGCTAGAGTAGGTACGCAATATTACTTTATAATTTGTGTAGGTACGTGCAAAGAGAAAATTAATATAGATAGGTACGTGCATATTGCATATTACGTTTTGATTACGTTTCATTGACCTCTAAATATATTTCTGTTACGTTTATAAACAAACAAATGTCACTGCACAGAACAATGTAATGTCCACAGAACATTAATGTCACTGCCACACTCCGTTAGGAGCATATATTGTTCTGTGGTTAGGAGTATATTGTTCTGTGGTTAGGCGTATATTGTTCTGTGCTTTAACGTGACTGATCACAGGTTTCATTAACCAGGAATTAATAATATTATTATAAAATGAGTAAACAATAACAGCAACGTTTGATACGTTTGTTATTGAACGTTTGAAAGATACACTAATGTATATTGTTCTGTGCTGCCACAGAACAATATTACTCCAGGGACTAGGGACTAGAAGTCACAATTATCAAAAAAAGGACGGAAACTTCTACTAGATATGAAATAACTAAGCGGAAACCGTGTAATTTCATCCCGAGTAATGGCGCACTTAAGAACAGCTGTCTACGTAACAATTGATAAATTATATTGCAATTGGGTACGTCACCTACTTTAACAATTAGTTTTTTCTTTAGATTTAACGTACACACTAAAATTATAGAAAAATACAAATAAAAATTTAAATCAAATTAATATTTTGTAAACAATAATGGCGTATTGGCCGCAAGCTGTTTAAGGTGACGTTATTTTCTTATTGAAATTAGAGCAATGACAACATTTTTGTAGTTTTGTCTATTAGGTATAAAAATTCGAACTTTTTAGACAGAGATAAAACCATTTTTATATGTTCAGCCACAGACTACTTAGAGATGCAAGCATTGTTCAGCGTTGGACTGCATGCAATTTTATAATTTTGATTGTTTATGGAAATTAATACAAAGTCCTTATCTTTCTCTTGTCAACAGTAACAATCTGTAGAAGTAACTGCCAAGTGCCAACCAGTGTTGACAGGCAAGCCACACTTGGAAATAAGCTTCCAACACAGGTGACCTTGGTGGGAGGCTTGTAGAGTTCGCGGTTGGTGCTTGCGTCCACACTGGTTTACAACAAGGTACCCACCTCAACGCCCGGCCACGCGAACCGGCGGCGGCGGCGGCGCGACGGGCGAGATGAAAATTCGCGCGGCGCGGATTTTCAGGTAACTTGCGTCCACCACCACGACCAGTATAGTCTGAGAGCAAGATGACTTTTTCAACTTTATCTCGATATTGCTTGGAGAGGAGTAATTCTGTCCTTCAACACTTACTATTTGAAAGGGAATGTGCAGTATATGATTTAAATTAGAATCGGAGCATAGTTTAAACGTCAAATTTCACAAGAAGTTTAAAAAATACATACTACTTCAAGTCAACTTTATTCTAAATATCTGGTTGACCGAGCTTTGTTCGGTTTTTCACATACCTATATCTTGGGAACCGAGCTTTTCTTGGACCTGGAACCTTGATAAATCGATTCCTATAGAATAAATAACTGTTTTTTTCTGTACCTGGTTGACCGAGCTTTGCTTGGTATTTCACAAACCCATATCTTGGGAACCGAGCTTTTCTTGGACCTGGAACCTTGATAAATCAATTCCTTGACCCGAAAAACCCCTAATTTATGACTTTCATGAAAATCGTTGGAGCCGATTCCAAGATTCCAATTATATATATACAAGAATTGCTCGTTTAAAGGTATTAGATACTGACCGATACTATCGATTGTAAAACTATCGATAGTATCGAATATATCGATAGTCAATGCGATATTGTCTAACAATTCTATTGATAGAATCGACAGTTTGTTTATCTCCAATGATTAATACTATCGTCACAATCACAAAAAAGTATTTGGCATTAACGAATTAATTAAAGTTAGGAACTATTTACAAAAATCAAAGGTTACTACTGTAACACTACTACTATAATATAATTATTATTATACTACTATAATACTACAGAATCTACAATTCCCGGTTTCCCGGTTTACCTACTCTTGTCTGTTTTATCTTCTCACAAAGCGAGGGAAATAATAACACACAAAAAAAATTAAACTACCATCTAACTTAAAACTTACTCAATTAATTTATGTTCTTAAATATCAGCAGTCGTATAGCGACTCAAATTATCCTTATACCTTCTTGTCGAAGACATACCTAACTATAATAAATATATTCAACGTATTGTGGCAGTAGCTCCAAATAAAAATAACGAAAAGTCATGTCATAGTATACCTACTCATATTACAAACAGTTTTATTTGTCTTCATGTAGCTGTCAAGTACATGCAATTAAATTGCATTGTTGACCAACTTTTCAAAAATTCTAATCTTCAGTGTCGCGTAAAACTAACAACATAATAACGAAAATAACATTACATGAATTCAAAGTTCAAATATAAGTACCTACTTGACTCTTTGGTTGCTACAAGTCAGTCAGTACGACATTTAGTTACAACACTTTTTAAAACTTTTACCTTATAACATAACGACTATTAATTATTAATAAAAAATAAATCACGAACTACCATTAGAATTAAATACGACTTGCAAAAATTGTACTCGTATAACGAAACTTCACTAATAATGTTAGTCGACCAAATCATAAAATAAATGAAATGTCGATTTTAATATTATTTCTTTGAACAATACTTAACAATGGTTCAAGGATTAACGTTGAACAACTTAACACTTAACAGAACATATTTTATAAAACCTTAGCAATATAAGCAAACGAATAAAAGACCCTACAGACTAAGTTTAACTTTAACAATAGTTCATAGGTAGCTAGATGTCGAAATAAGATTTAGGATAACAATAATTGTACAATTTATTAATATTTTTTTATCTCCGACGACAGGACCGACAAGACGTGCTTTGTAGCAACAACAAGGAGATGGACCACCTGAGAGAAGACCACGTCTTGGCTTCTTGAGAGAGGCCAAGATGTTCATCACTGAACACTGGCTTCTGCGAGCGGACTACCGACCTCAAACGAAAGACGCCATCTGCACCAAAAGACACGAGGCTGACACAATATCCAGCTTCGCGACGGCCTAATAACCCGAGAAAGACGCCAACTCAGACTGCAAAGTACATCTCCACCGTCATCGTTACACTCACAGTAACAAAACTCAACCATTGTACATATCTAAACACATAAACATCATTTTGTATAGATTTTTTTTATATCATAAGATAACAAACAGGCAGATGGGTCTTCTGATGGAAAGAGTCAACCATCGCCTATAGACACCAAAGGTGTGAATGGTGCGTTGCTACCTTGTGGCGAGGTCTAATGCCACATGCATAAGTTTACCGGCTACCTTACCCTCCAAACCGGAACACGACAGCGACAAGCACTGACGTTATTACGGCAGGAATAGGTAAGGCGGTGGTACCAGACCCGGGCGAGACAATGCAGAATTCTACCACCTAGTATAGCCACGATGGTAGTGACTCGATAGCCAATCGGTCGCCTTTTACGACCTGCCTGGCACAACGGCAGTTGGCCTATTTTTCAGAGGAGGCCGCGACCAACACGGCGTGATTATAATATTATTGTAAAATAAATCAGCTCTTATTCGCCTGGTTCTTTAATCTGTCCTGGCGGCAGTGAATAGACTCCACCACCACCTTAAAACCTGACTTCCTACCACTTTCCTTCCCATTGGACTTCGTGGGATCGATAACTTAGTAAGTTTCCTCTCACTGTGGTATATATATATATATATATATATATATATATATATATATATATATATATATATATATATATATATATATATATATATATATATATATATATATATATATATATATACCTCGCGTGCGAATCACTTGGCAAAATTCGTCGGTCGCCCCGCCGGTCGCCACGCCGTGTGGCATGTTTAGTACTTTCCCACACATTTGTTTCAGACGCCAGACGCTTCGCCGTTCGCGCCGCGCGGAAAATCACGGGCGCGAATTTCTCGTGGCCAGGCCGTCAGTGTGTTTTCGACTCTTTGTTTGGAAGCACGTATTGCACTATAGCCCCTTACCTATCTTAACTTCAAAAAGTTGGTGTAGCAGAACTTGTATACGCAACTTGTATAAAAAATATAAAAATCTTTATTAATATTACAAACGCGAAAGTTGTAATATTTAGAGGGATGGATGTTTGTTACCCAATCACGCAAGGGTCATAGTGATGGAACCAGCGGGCCAGCTTCTTGTCAGGTGACGTCATAACTGTAGAGGTCGATGACGTCACACAAGGACAAGTAAGGGGAAAAGTAAGATCTTCCCAGCCAGGCAAGGTGTACTGCCTGGGGACCGAAGTCCATTTGAGAAATGTTGAAACTCGTATATAATGTTACAAGATAAATAATTGTGATATCGCGATTCAGGATTTTATTTTGAATTTCAGTTTTCCATTTGTTATTGAGTTTTGTCCATTTTTTATTATTTTTTCTTATAGCGTTTGGGATTGTTTGAGCCGCTACAACTACTGAACGGATTTTCAGTAATGAAATTCGCTAGACTGCTAGACGCCACGCGGAGGAGCACGGTGTGCGGGCGGGGTACATCTAGCAATATTTAAATGAATTCGTAAATAAGTCACGTAATGCTCTCGGAAAAGCACCATAACTAAACCAAAATTCGCCCAAATTTTTCATTTTCACCGAATATTCGGCCGAAATTCAATTCGGATCAAACCACATTTGACTCATCTCTACCAATATAGAAAATTGTATGTGTGTATGTATGTATTTAATATATTGAAAGAAAGTTTTATTATAACGCATTTCATATTTTTAAGTAACATAAAAGAAGTAGGTACCTATTTGTACAAAATTGAAATATCTAGCTAAAAACTTCAAAAACTAAAGTGTTGACTAGCTTATTTCATGATGTCGGGTTTTCGTGACTGTGTGCGCGCGTCTTAAAAATTTACTCCCATAATTTTTTCCTAACGCGACAAAAGAAGTATAACTTCAAAAATATAACTCTCAACATGACGACAAATTCGTCATTTCGCATTTTTCAAAATTTCATATTGTTTTCATACATGTGTCTTAAGCACAGAACAATATAATTCTAACGGGGTCTTAAGACGCTCCCGTCACTGAAATAAATAAAAAATATAAAATTTTAAAAACCGGCCAAGTGCGAGTCGGACTTGCGCACGAAGGGTTCTGTACCATCATAGCAAAAATCCGGGAAAAAAACACTTATTGTATAACCCCCCTAAATATTTTCATTTTTTTTTATTTTCAGTATTTGTTATAGCGGCAACGGAAATATATCATTTGTGTAAATATCAGCTTTCTAGTTATCACAGTTTATGAGATACAACCTGGTGACAGACAGACAGTAGAAGCTTAGTAATAGGGTCCGATTTACCTTTTATAGTTATGGAACGCTAAAAACGATTTATCTAATCAGCAGTTACATAGGAGAACATTGAAAGATATATTTATAACTAACTCACATCATTCTTACATTATTTACCCTTCCTTTTAGACTTATCATGGACTCGCGATAAAAATTTACACCATCAGTTCTAGTTCTTGTAGGAGTCAACCCTAGCGCTCCGCTCATCTATAGGTATATATGATTTCTGTAGTAGGTATATAATTTCAAAACACAGCCGACTCAGTTTACTGTGTATTATTCATTGACCTCTAAATCATATTTCTATTGTGTAACTACTGTCAAATCGACAAACGGCGATTCAGGGCTAATCAACATAGATTAATTATTATCTTTTGATTTATTATGTTGCAGGCAAATTCTAAAATTCATTCGTATACAAATGGCGTCGTCAGATTACAAAGAAAAATACGTTTTAGAAAATGCCTTACGATGAATGTAAAATATAGTCATTATGACAATTACCATCGCCGTTAACAAATTGCCGCGACATATTGTTTATTGTTTAAATTACTTGTTTGTACATTTACATAAAATGGAGTGTATATTAAAAATTAGAACCCTACCCGGCTTCTTACGTAAAAAAGTAGGTTTTTTTAGGTTACCTTTAGGTTCCACACCCGGAAAAAAGTGGCTCGAAAAAGGCTCCGTCGACCGTCAGCAACATTAGAGTTTATAGTAGTAAAGTAGTTTTAGGTTGATTACCGCTTGTCGCGTCTCACCAAGAGTTTAAAAATCATCCGTAAGTCACAATATCACTCACTCTCTCATTTTAATCGCAGTACGCTCAATCACTCACCATTCGGAGACGATAAGGATTTGAAGGAATAAATAAGCTTATCGTTTCCAGCCTCAGAATTAGTACCTTTGATTCAGAACCTCCGGAGTTACACCCGCCCTGAAATGCTCAAGGAAAGTAAATCTAAAGCAAATGTGTACTTGGACTTAAATAGGATAGTATATTTAGGCTTTTAAATGCAGTGTAGTCTGTAGGTTTCATTTGTAAAAGAAATTACAATGCCTTTCTTTTATATTATTTATTTTGTCTGAAGGCCTGAATATTTTTGAGCCTTGTATCTTACACTTACAACAATCACATGTACTACACAGTAAAGTCACTTTAAAAATGTTCTATGAAAAAATGTCAGAATTTAAAAACTTTTTAAATTGTCAGAAGTTATTTGTAAAAATTGTATATCGAATATAATACTCTTTGACATTTCATCACAAAGTAAATTTTTAAACAAAATAATTGTACTAATTTGTACCATACATCAATCAACAGAAGATCTAGGCAATGGTCAAGTGGCATTGAAGACTTGACCTCTATATCTACGAATTTAAACAATTATTATGATGGAAAGATCTATCGTAATTTAAATGCAAATTGAACAATTGACCTATAATGTCTACGAAGCAGACATTTGCTACATACAACAATAGTTTATTGGCAAGAAAGTATTCCCTTTACTAATATTAATAAAACCATTTGTACACAACTTTGATCTATGTGAACAAGTTGTAATATAATTTACAGATCAGTTATAATTTCAGGTTAAAAAACTTATATACAAAAATATTTTTTATGCTTACATGTTAAAAAAGTTCAAAATCACAATAAAATAATACAGATGTATTAATTAGAATTAGGTATACAAAAAGTATCATATTTGTTAATCAGAGATAAGATCAGCCTATTTGTACAAATTTCATTTATATCAGCCAATTTGTGCATTACATTAAAAAAAACAATTTATACAAACATAACCAGAAACTCATGATTCAATACAATTTCTCAATATCAACGAATTGAACTGTTAGATCAATGTGATTGATAAATTAATATTTACAAAAAGATATTCCTATTAGAATTTGGTTCACAAAATATTGGCCCATTTTGTGTGATTACTGATAACTTTATGGCTTCAGTCACTAGTGTGGACGTACAAGCTTTGTTTCAACTTTGATCATGTCATCCCCCTTGTGCATTTCTACATCTAGTATTGAAAATACCTCAATAACTTGTTTTATACTTGGTAAATTTTCTGTAGCCTTCCATGTTAATTCCATTTTTGATAATTTAACTCCTGCATCACTTTTGATACATCTGTATTCACCAGGAAAATCCTGCAAAATATACATAATATAAATGTGGCAGTTTCTTTATAGATATGTTTCGCCAATTTGTCAGAGAAATAGGCAGTAATTTCAAATATTTTTGTTTGAACATCAGAATAGCAAACAAACTTTCTCTCTTTCTCTCTGCTCTGATGGAACAAATAACCATTGTCCATCGACAGTGAAGATTCAAACGGCAGTGTTATGCTATGCACCGGCTTACAGGCTATATTGCCCTCAAAACCAGACAGTGACAAGCACACACATTTTTCAAGTAAAGTAGCCGATTTAGGAATCAACTTTATTAGTCTCAAAGTTATTTAAAAAAACATTGTTTTAACAACTATTTTTTAAACTTACTACCAAGTTTTAAACTAAATTATTGGGCTAAATCTATAAAAAAATTATTCCAAAAAATCTAAGTTCGTTTTAACGCAGTTGAATGCAAATTTTCTGTCAACTGTGTTTTGATTGGTCAACCAAACGAAAAGTTTTGCGTGGCAGACACACAGACATAATGACATTATCGTAAAAATTGTCAGAACAGCTTCAAACTTTGACATTAGATGAAAACTCAGGGTGAATTCAATAACTTGTCAATTTTTGATATATGTATTTTTAAATTTTCCTAGTGGAAAGTTTAAAAAGTTCTTGAAATACCACAAGTTTCCGTACTCTATGCTGCTCCAGATAGTAGAAGTTAAACTAGGCTACCATAAAATGACTTTAAACAAGACAATCTGCTTTTGATCTACCTAGTAAGAATTAAAAATATCAACCTGTCGAAAGTTATGGCACTAATTAGAAATTAAAATGTTGCCTTTGAGACTGCTATGAATATGTAATAATACTCACATTATTAAAGAAAATCCTTCTGTTTAGACCCATAGCTGTAATTATAACGTCAATATATTTGTCCCTAACTTCTACAACAACAGCTTCAATCACAATAGGTGAGTTAAGTTCTATATATTTCAGTGTATATAATTCAGTTGATAATTCTCCTGCTTTCTTTGCATTATACTTTTGTTTATTACATTGTGCTGCTATCATTCGCACTGTGTCAATTTCCCACTTTGGTACATCTCTGTAATTTAAACTGGCGGCTAATAACCTGTAAGCAGAATTATTGTTGTTTTAAATAAAGGGATTTAGGTAATAGGTGAAACTCAAAATTAGGTTTTTCATATAGCTCATTGCATATGGCAACACATACAAATTTGTAAAAATAAAGAATTTTGAGTAAAGTTGTTAGTCTTTCTGTTTAATCTATGCTAATATTATAAGTTCGCAAGTCAGTCTTTTTTTTTATATTACAAGAGAGTAAGATAGTAAACAATCAGATGGTTCCTTTGATAGAAAGACACAACAATCATCTAGACATCAAAGATGTTAATGGTGCATTGCTCTCTGTTTTTATTATACCAAATGCATAAGTTTATTAGTAGCTGGCTACCTTACCTTCCAAACTAGAGAACACAACAGTGACAAGCATTACACTATTGCAGCACAAATAAGTAAGGCGTTGGTACTAAGACAAGACATTGCAGAACTCTAACATATAGTAGTCATAATGGTAGTGTACTCATATTATTAGCCGTTTGTTCGCCTTTTATGAACTGCCCGGCAGAATGGCAGATGGTCTATTTTTAAAAAGGGACTCTGACCAATACAAAGAAATGGAACAGCCAAACCGTCAAACTGATTTTGATGAAACTTGGCAAAGAGATAGTTGAAAACCCGTGTTCAAACATAGCTAAATTTTTTCCCAATACGAACTGAAATAGGAGTTAAAAGATTGTGTGGAATTTCATATACTGTTACCCTGTTACTGTCCCAAAGGAAGCTGTGCTGGTCAACTAATCTATACTAATATTATAAATCCAAAAGCTTGGATGTTTGGATGGATAGATGTTTGTAACTCAATCACGAAAAAACTACTGAACGGATTTGAATGAAATTGGCACACAGGTAGATGATGACCTGAAATAGCACATGGGCTACTTATTATTAGTGTAGCGCCATAAGGCATAAAAACTTTTAAACCTCGGAATCCAGGGCTAGTCAACGAATCTGTGTAACGAGTTTATGTCAGCATTATTAAGGGCTCAAATAAAAAAGTTACAAAAATAATTGACCGATGTCGATTACAACATTTTTTTTAACAATTTACTGGAAATAAGAGATAGAAGGGGAACAAAATGTTTACAATAAAGATTTCAATTTTGTATTTAATAAATTATATTTGATTAGTAACTTCAATATTAATTTATTAGATTTTTTAATTGGCTAAATGTATTTTTTTTTCAAACTGCCCGCGTATGTAGATAAGGAAGTTACGATTTTGGGCCGATTTTCGAAAATCGAATTTTCACCAGATCTCCACGTTTTGAGGTCCCAGGAACCTTTCCCAAATATTTTTACGATAACGTCAATATGTCTGTATGTAAATTTGAACTAATTTGGTTCAGAAGATTTAATGAAATTTTGAAAAAACCTAAAAAACATTTTGGCGAAACAGATTTTATTTAATACTAGCTGTTGCTCGCGACTTCGTCCGCACGGACTTCCTTTACTCCGCACTGCTCCTCCCCTATAGGTGACATCATGATAATATGTAGCCTATATGTTGTCCGACCTGTTAGTAATATTCATGCAGATTTTGAAGTAAATCCATGCAGCACTTTTTGAGTTTACCCCGGACACCCATACAGACAAAAATTCTAAAAACTATATTTTTGGCTTCGACATCGATTGTAGATCACGCCCCGAGTATTCTTTCCTACGATTTTATTATATGTAGGTATAGATAACTGAAATTAATATACCAATTGATAACAAAATCTTATCAGCTCTATTCCCCAAGAAACTGCACTTAATGTTGCGCTGCGGAGTTATCGTTGACGAAACATTTTGAAAAAATATTTGAAAAGTTGTAACTTTTAAAAATATTAATCGATTTTAATTCTTGAAAGGGAATTAGACATAGTTTTTTAAGTACAAAAATATTTTAGAAGACCAAAAAGTTCAAAAAAAAGGAAAAAGACCAAAATTTCGTAATTAGGTAAAAAAAAAGTTTTTCAAAATTTTTCGTTAACGATAACTCCCGAACGAATAAACCGATTTTGATGCAATTTTTTTGGGCAACAGAGCTGATTGGACCTTGTACTAAATTGGTACATTAATTTTAAAGTTATATTAAAAAAAAATGTTACACCAATATGTTTTTAGGTTTTTTCTAACTTCTCAAAATCTCCTAGACCATGTACTGCCCGGCCACGCGACCCAGCGCGGCGGGCGAGGTGAAAATTCGCGCACGCGGATTTTCAGGCCACGGGAACTTGCGTCCTCGAGCGAGATGACTTTCTCAACTTTATCTCGATATTGCTTGAAGGGGAGTAATTTTGTACTTTAACACTTACTATTTGGAAGTATATAGTAAGTAGTACATGATTTAAATAAGAACCGGGATATAGTACAGACGTCGAATTTCACAAGTATGAGATATACGTACTAAATCAAGACAAATTTTTGGAATGAGCGTCGAAAATAGAAACCATTGATTTATAGTGTTGCCGCTTGATAGTCCATTATCATACATTTATTTCAGACGCCAGACGCTTCGCCGTTCGCGCCGCGCGAAAAATCGTAAGCGCGAATTTCCCGTGGCCAGGCCGTTAGTTCAAATTTACATACAGACATACTAACGTCATCGTAAAATATTAGGGAAAGGTTCCTAAGACCTCAAAGCGTGGTGATCCAGTGAAAACTCGATTTTCGAAAATCGGGAAAAAATCAGTAACTTTTCTACATACGCGGGAAGTTAAAAAAACATTCAGCCAATTAAAAATCTAATAAACTAACATTAAAGTTACGATTCAAATATAATTTATTAAATACAAAATTGAAATCTTTATTAATAAACTTTTTGTTCCCCTTTCCATCTCTCATTTCCAGTAAATTGTTTTAAAAAAAAGTAATCGAGATTGGTCAATTTTTATTTTTTACTAGCTGAGCCCGCGACTTCGTCCGCGGGGAAAATTTCAAAATTAAAAGTAGCCTAAGTTACTCCCTGTCACACCAGCTATCTATCAGTGAAAGTACCGTCAAAATTGGTTCAGCCGTACCAGTTTAGCCGGAACAAACAGACAGACACACAGACCGACAGACAGACAAAAATTGTAAAAAATGATATTTTTGTATATGTACCGTGTATAAATCGTATTCATTTAGTAGAAACTGTTATTTTAATATTACAAACAGACATTCGCAATTTATTTGTGTATAGAAGATGTGAGCCTATAATAATGCTTACAAACACTCGTTACACAGATTCATTGACTAGCCCTGGATTCCGAGGTATAAACGTTACGGTGCTCCACTATATCCCGCAAAAATTAGATGATCCCCGGGATTCGCAAAAACCTTTTATAAAGCAGGGGACTGCACGCTGCAGCTAGTATACAATACAAATATAAAAAGTAAAAAAAAAATTATATGAATATGCTAAAAAGAAACAAGCATAACAAGACTAAAACTTTAAAAATTAGACCACACCATTGGTCAAGTGGTTGGCGACCCTGATTACGCAATCGACGGGGCTCGTGTTCCATCCCCAATGGGGGCTAGCATTTGTTTGATGAGCATAAATGTTTGTATTTCCGGGTTTGGGTGTTAATTAATTCTATTTCAGTATTTATATATATATTTCTATGTATTAGTATCATTAACACCCATAACACAAGTAAATAACTTGCTTACTTTGGGGTTAGATCAGTAAGTGTAATTTGTCATGTGAATATTTATTATTTATTTATTACTATTAGCTACAGGGCCACATAACCAAGTAGTCGATTGGACTTCATACTAATTTCAGACATTTAATAATATTAATAATTAATAATATGTACTAAGCAACTGATCCAAAATAAACTATGTATTTATTTATTCCTTAACTAAACACAACCGCTTGATGCAGATTTTCATGGTGTTAGACAAGCTCATTGGTGCAGTATTTTTGTCAGACAATATTTTTTGTATCACTTATTAAATAATCTTGTTAACACATTAAAACTAAGTATATATACATACATATATATATAACTTATAAATTTGGAAAATATTGATCATGATCTTTTGAAAAAACTCAGTCCTAGATAAAAAGTTCGTTAGACTTGCCAAAATGAAGCCTCCTCCTGCAAACTAAAGAGGTAAGCTTTGTTCGTTTAAAATGGGAAAAAGTCAAAATTTACTTAGACTAGTTTTAAAAATTAATTCACCAATCTAAAACCACACTATCTCGAAGTAACATGGGCTTCTAAGAAGGTAAGACCTGATTGAGAAAAATAAAGTGTGAATGAGGGTCACATAAGCAAGGTCACAGAAAACCTTATATTCCTTACTAACATTGTTTTTATAGCAATAAAAAGTTTTTTTTTTCAAAAATCTAACTATGATTTAGTTTAGAAAAAATTGCAATTTTAAAGAGTGGTACTAAGTTTTGAAGGTCAGTATTGTATGTAAGAGAGGTTTGAGTTTTTGGTAGGTGAATGTTAATTGCAATAAAATAAATTAACATTGAGGATTAGTTGATAACCTACTTTCACATTGTCTCATAACCTTCATTATCAGAAATCATTTACTTGTCAAGCTATTAGGCTACAGAACTCTCTACCTATAAATATCAAAATGGCTCTTAATTTAACTCTCTAAACGCTAACGGCTCTAAACTCATAAAAAACATAATTATCTTGAATCTATAAGATATATCATAGCCTTTTCTTGTACTTTTTGAGTAGTAATATGTAACTTTAAATGTATATGTATTTCTATACATATATATTATATAGCATATGTAATTTATTTATATGTATTTATTATGTGATTATATAGTATAGTATAATTAGTTTCTAAGCATTCATATATTTTATTTTATGGTGGGACTACCTAGTAAAGTAAATTAATTATGATATCTCCTCAAACCTAAGGTTGTCTGGCAAAGGATCTCTTTAGTGATATAACCTCATTTGTACACTTCTGTATATAATTCAAAGTTATACTATTGTTGTCACATTCATTCATTTATTCTGATTCGAGTGAAGAGTTTAATGTTCAAAATTCATTACATGAAACAAAATTGTACCAGTTTAAAAAGAACATGTAAAGGAAATATTTCTCAATCACCTGTGAACCATTATATCTGCATAACGTCTGATAGGACTTGTAAAGTGAGTATAAAGGGGCACATTCAGTGCATAATGATTGTAGTCTTCCTCATCAACACTTCCAGCGCAAAAATACTTTGCCCTTGTCATTGGTTTCGCACATAACATATTTAAAACCATAGCTTTGCCTCTGTCCGTATTTTCAGGTCCAACATATGGGAGCAACGATTTATGTAAGTCACCAGCTGATGAGATGTTTAATTCAATACCCATGGGTATTAAAGATTTTGCTAGTTGTTTTAACATATAACCACTGGGTGGTGGATGACATCGAAGGAAAGCAATCTTTGGATGATCTTCAAGAATCCTCTTTGCAACTGTCATGTTAGAGAGAAGCATAAATTCTTCAATCAACTGATGACTTGCTTTACTTTGATAAATGCTAAATGACTCAGGGAGGCCATTTAATGCACTTAACTTGAATGCTACTTTAGGCTGATCGATACGAAGAGCACCACCATCAAACCTCCTGGTTCTGAAAGTTGCAGATAACTTTCCTAAAATTTTTATAGTATTGTAAATATCTTTAAATTTTATTCCATTGTAAATCTCTGGAAATTTTTCTTCAACATTTGCTTCGTCCTCTAATACGGCTTCTGCATGTTCATAAGCTAACTGAGCACATGAGTTAATAACAGTTTTTGCAAATCTATGATTAAGAACTTTAGCATCATTGGTTATTTCCCAAAATACAGAAAAAGCCAGTTTGTCAACACCGGGAAATAGAGAACACAACATACACAAATCATCAGGTAACATATGATATGCTTTTTCTACCATGTAAATGGTAGTAGCTTTCTCTGCTACTTTTTCATCTAAAGGTGTATTTTCTGCCAAAAAATGAGCCACATCAGATATGTGTACACCTACTTCATAATTTCCATTTTCAAGTTTACGACAAGACACTGCATCATCAATATCCCTACAATTATACGGGTCAATGCTAAAAATACATAATTTACGGCAATCTTCTCTAAGTTTTATTTCCTCTTCAGGTATAACATAATCGAGTCTAGGGTACAAATGCCTCAATTCTGGCCCGAAAGGTGTTATATCTAAATCAGTTTGAGCTAATATAGCTTTAGTTTCAACCTGCATATCCCCTGACATACCTATATTGCATACAATTTCACCATTTGCAAATCTAACATCAGTCCAGTCTACAATTTTAGCTAAAAATAATGTGTTCTCATATGCAGCAGAATTTTCATAAAAGTTATCTGGCCAGTTAGTAAATGGGATATTTAATCTTGGTATTCGGAAGTCCCTAGGAACAAACAAAGCCTTTTGTCTATTTTTATCTTGCATAAGTTTTAAAGTTCCAATACATGTTCTAGTATGTACTTTTTCTTTGATATATACAACTTTGCCAATTTTTTGTTTATCAGAATTTGAGGTGTCTTCTTCATTACTATTTTCAATATATTGCACAACTACAATATCTCCCTCTAGTGCTCGATTACGATTTTTTATTCCATCGATTAGGACATCCTGTTCACTGCGATCAGTACTTGAAACATAAGCATGCTGAAATTGCTTTGGATTTATTCTCAAAACACCTTCAAGTAAAGTATTGTTTTTTAACCCCAATTCAACTTCTTCAGCACTCATGTATATACTGAATTTTCTATCATCATTATTTTTTTTATGCTTATGCCCTGGTGAATTCTTATTTTTTTCTGTACTTCTATTAAATAGTGGCTTGTTCAAAAGAGGATGTTGTAATAGATTAATATTGTGGTTATTAGAGATTCCAAATTTATGGCTTAATAATGGATGTTGCATAACATTTTGCAAATACTTAGGTGTCCTTACCTCTGGTGTACACGGGAAACTTACAGAATTCATAGTAGGGTTTAATTGACTAGCGTGTTGTATTAGTGGTGTATTTGGTGCACTTAGATGATGTTGAAACATTTCTTTATACTGTATACTTTGCATCAGTCGAAACTGTGGATGATGAGTCAGATTTTCTAAATATCTTGAACTAGTTGTAGCATACAATGGTGTTACTTGCTTAATGAAAAGATCATGAACCGAATTGGTACCATTCGAAATTTGCTGATGGGTTTCATCAGGCGTATTTAAAACCGATGCATTAGGAATATTCACCTGTAGTTTTTTATATTTTTCTTTTTTTCGAGCATTCTTCTTTTTAGAAATCGTACTAGTATCTTGAACGGTGTCGACGTTGTTGGTAATTTCATTACTTTCTAATTGTATGTTTTCATATTGTTTTGCTACATTCTGTATAGAAGAATTAGTAAAGGTTGCTGTCAGAATATAATTATTGATTTCATTTTTCATTGTGTTTGCATGTGGCACTTTGGATTTCTCCTTTGTCGTCATATTTTCTTGAGAACTCTTTGAACGTGTTGGTTGTGAACCTGTAGAATCAGAAGTCGATGGTTTAATAGTACCCATACTTTTATCTAAAATACTGTCACTTAAATTAGACATTTTTAATAAATATATTATGTACTCGATTTACAAAAACGGTGTAAATAAAACAGCCAATTTAGAATCATTTGACTAGGAGTAGGGATACGCAAAAAGTATCGATACCCAGAGGTATCGTCATCGATATTGTTCTGTGATCGATACTTTTTTTCGATACTAAGTACTTTTGGAACCGATACTTTTGCAGTATCTATACTTTCCGAAAGTATCGATTCTTTCCAATTTTAATGAAGTAGTAACAATATATTAACTTTAAAAAATCAAAAATCCCGACTGCGTTATAAATGAAAATTTCAAACTTTAAATCATTATATACAGATACGAAGATAGAATGGTTGCACAAATTGAAAGACGGTATAAGAAACCTAAATTTTATTTTTAATTCTTTATTCAACGATACCCCACTCGATATGGTTCGCCAATTTCTATTTTTTATTTTTGACAATGTGGGGTTTATTTGACGCCATATTGGGTTTTGATTATTGTCACATCTTCAGTAGCACTCGCTGGATTGGGACGAATCGTTTGCGAATGAATCATCAAAATCGGTTCATGCGTTTGGCCTAAATAGTCCCTTATAGGAACAGTCTATAAGCAATTTCGTTCATCAGAAGGACGGTGAATGCAAATAACAGCCTATGTCCATTAACAAGCTCCTTGGGATCAGATTCTGAGGTCATGAATTTCTGGAGACAGCATAAACAATTAGCTCATGCTAGGCGTCAGAGGAGAATTGAAGGGGAAAAGGACGAGATTGGACTATACCTTGCAAATCAAGTGTCTCCTCTCAAAGTGATCCCTTAAATAAATAAATAAATTTATACAAAAGACGGACATAATGCCTATTGGCATTCTCCTCCAGTCAACCTTTAGGCAAACAGAAAGTATGTAAATGATGCCTCAGAAAATATATGTCATATAAGAACATAGATCTTAACAAATTAAATATATGCTACTTATACTATACAAATTGTTATGTATTACTTATATATAATCGTGTGTAGTTCGCGAATGAATCCTTCAAATGGACTACTTCAATTGCGTTTAGTTCATCATTCCTAGTTCAGTTGCAATTTATCTATATCTCTAGTTCGCGTAGTAGTAGGAACGATTACGAGAGTCGAAGATTGCCGATCACGCGCCGATGGGAGTGACATAGCAGACACAATCTCGGCCCAGCTGAACTTAATAGCGGTTAACTATCTCACTCGCACTTTCTTCTACAATGTACATACATACTTGCGAAGAGCGAAAAAATGAATTCTTTAGTTATAAGCGTTCGTTGCTTATTACGCATGAAGGTAGTTTTGATCTTCAATTAGTATAAACGCAATTAATAAAATGTCATAATATTTGTTTAGAAAGTTTAGAAAAATCAGCTTAAAGTTAAGGCCATAAGAGACATTTTGCTGTATTCGGTAATTGTAAACACTATTTAAGTAAGAACTTAAATCTTTCGTTAACCACTCGACTCAATTCAATTCAATTCAATCTTGTATTAATGGCTTTCCCGTTGATTACGGATTCTGCCAGTATCAAGTCAGTCATGGGAGTGACACCAAAAATTAATGTCCGGTGAGAGTAAAAATTATCACGTTGAGAGATCTAGAACAAAACAAAGACAAATATTAGTAAAACTACAAGACATCACATTTTATATTAGTTGTAAAGGTTAGAATATCAACACAATTAAACAAAACAGTACAGATAGACATTACAAATATTTTGGTAGAGGTTAAGGCGTGTTTTTCAACACAAGTCTTATAATCTAAGTTTGTTAGTTGCAATAAAAGCAGTTAAAATTTTAACAAAGGGAGAAAAAACATAGGTTAGGAGGGACTGAAAGTTAGTGGGACGTGGTATATCGGGTGGCAGAATGTCATACAGTGAAAATAACAATTTGGGACAGGAAAAGAAGATATGTTCTGGAGTACCTTCATCAAGGCCACATTCACAGATAGAGTTATCTCTAATTCTTAGTTTAGCTAGGTGTACTGGAGTGCAAACATGGCCTAGCCGGAGTCTGCATATAGTGGAGGTGATTTGTTTATTCGAGTCACGGAAGCGGAAAAACCAAGGTTTATTTGGAATAGACTCTTGTATGCTAGCATAATATTTGCCTTTGATACATCTTGTACTGGCCCATAGTTTATCCCAATTAAAAAGCAAGTCCACTTTAGCAGCACCTCGTAAATCCTGAGAATAGATCTCATTATGAGTTGACAGGCCAGTAAAAATTGCCTCCTTAGCCAACCTATCTGCCACCTCGTTGCCGCAAATGCCAGAATGACTTGGTATCCAAGCCAAAGTGATGTTAAAGCCATCAGTAGCAGACTGGAAGAGGATTTGTCTGATTTTAAGGATGATAGGATACCTTGTCTTAACTTTAAACGGGTTACAGGCGATTGCTTGAAGGCAGCTCTGGGAGTCTAAGAGAATTAAAGTTTTTTTAAGTTTATGGGAGTATGCAAAGGTAGCAGCTTCCAAAATAGCAATAGATTCTCCTGTAAATATTGACGACGATGGTGGAGACCTAAAACTGAGAATCACACTATGTTTTGGGATCCAGACTGAAGATCCAACATAGTCTGTATCAGAAATTTTTGACGCATCTGTGTACATGGTAACAAAATCGGTCCAGTCAGTTGCAAGTTTTTCATTAATGATTGCATCTGCAAATGGATTATTTTTCTGGATGCCAAAATCGAGGATTATATTTGGTTTATGGGTGAGAGCTGGAAAAGGGATTTTGAATAGTGGGTTGACAGGAGATTGGAACAAGGAATCTGAATACCTAAAGAGTTTAGAGAAGCTATTTACAAGGCAAGGTTTACTTTTATTACTCCAGTAGCCATCAGTGGAGGTAGCAGCAGTTAGATCTCTAAGTTTAGGGAGCAGAGGGTGAGACGATAAATAAGCAATATTATATAAAAAACAATCAGCGAGGAATTGCCTTCTAAGATGTAGGGGAGGCTCTAGGCATTCTATTTGCATGGCATTAATCGGTGTTGATCTCATAGCTCCTATAATAATGCGCAGACATTTAGACTGGATTTTGTCAAGTATGGTCATAGCCTGTTTATTACAAGGCTCTAATAAAAAAGAGCCATAATCAAAGTGACTACGAATTATGGCATTGTACAAATGCTTCTGGCAAAATGGGTGGGAATCCCAGCATACACCTGAAAGAGATCGGAGAATGTTTATATTGCGTTCACACTTGTCTGCAATATATGAGAGGTGAGGGATACCAGACATTTTGGAATCCCAAATAACACCCAAAAATTTAACCTTGCCATCTTGGGGTATGAGTTCGCCGTTTATATAGATGGAGTAGTTTGGAATTGATCTTTTTCTAGAAAATAGCACTGACAAACATTTAGACGTAGATAAGGTTAGTCCATTTTCCATTAACCAGTCACTAAGATACACTAAAGCGGTATTCAACCTGTTTGTAACTTCGGACAAAGACTCACCAGCATAAAAAAGAGCTATATCATCTGCATATTGCAGGATGGAACAGAAACAATTGACAGAGGATTCCAAATTGTAAGTGTAAAGGTTGTAGAGCAAAGGGCTTAAAACGGATCTTTGAGGGAGGCCTTTCCAGACCTTGCGAGATGAAAGATTGGTACCATTTGCTCGAACAAAAATTGTTCTAGAAGAAAGGAGATTTAAAATAAAATTTGTCATCTTCACAGGGACACTCAGCTGTTGCATTTTTTGCCTGAGTACCGGAAGAAGAACATTAT
Source organism: Apodemia mormo (assembly GCA_036924255.1). Lineage (NCBI taxonomy): Eukaryota > Metazoa > Arthropoda > Insecta > Lepidoptera > Riodinidae > Apodemia > Apodemia mormo. The sequence goes on along the minus strand of JAUPFN010000015.1, from coordinate 19,147,996 downwards.
CATAGGCTGCAGAGATATCAAGGAATACTCCTAAAAGGTACTGATTTTTAGAGAATGCAAGTCGAATTTCAGTTGAAAAAGAACTTAAGCTGTCAATTGTTCCGAGGCCTTTCCTAAAGCCGAATTGGGAAGTGGGGAAGGCCCCTTGGCTCTCAAGGAACCATTCCAATCTATTCTTAACAAGATGCTCCATAACTTTGCACATAGTTGAAGAAAGGGCAATGGGTCGATAGCTAGAAGGGTTTGATGGGTCTTTACCTGGTTTCAAAAGTGGGAGAATAGTTTGTGATTTCCATTCAACTGGAATAACACCAGATAGAAAAATAGAGTTGATGGTGTTTAGGAAAAATGTCTTTGATGAATTGCTAGATTTCACAAGGAAGCTGTAAGGAATACCATCAGATCCAGGAGCTGAATCTCTGAGATGATCTATGACAAGTGAGAGTTCTTCCATTACAAAAGGTTTGTCAAATTCATGGCTGATTAGTGAGGGGAAAGAAGAAACTGACTCTGGGATTGACTCCTCTTTGGACGGAACCCAAGGAGGAGCAAGATTTGAAGCAAATTGTTCGATACACAAGGGATCTATGGTGGCTGAAGTGTTATCAGAGAATGAGCCACGGAAACGTTTGATATTTTGCCAGACAACTGAGGGGGGAGAACAGGGAGTAAGAGATTCACAGAATTTCTGCCAGCCTGCTCTCTTTTTTTCAGAGAGAAGTCTTTTTGTACGAGCAGAAATAGATTGATAATTTAAAAAAATATCAATGCTCATATTCCTTGTATATAAGTGTTCTGCTTCTTTGCGTTTGAGGATCATAGATGAACATTCTGAGTCCCACCATGGAGGTGAAGAAATCATATCTTTTGGTTGTTTTTTAACATTTATTTGCTGAGTTAAGAAGGACAGAAACAAAATCTGAGTAAGATGTCTGTGGATCACGGGGGCTAGAAGAAGTAAGGGAGCAAATGCCAGACTCTGTGTGGGCAATGTATTCATCCCAATTAGCCTTAGATATTTTATACTTCAAGAGAGGAGAGAATTGCTTAACTGGTGTACTTATGTTAGGAATAGATAAAAGGATAGGGAAGTGGTCACTCCCATAAGTAGAACATAGAGTAGACCAGTTGACTCGTGCAGCTAAGCAATGAGAAGATAATGTAAGGTCTACAGCACTACTGGGGTTTTGATTTGGGTAGACCCTGCGGGTAGGAGAGCCACTGTTTAACAAACAAAGATTCAGGTCATCCATTAATTCAATTATTAAAGGAGCGGTAAAATCAGTAAAATGAGAGCCCCACATAGTATGATGGTAATTAAAATCCCCCAACACGCAGATTGGAGGAGAGAGTGTAGAAATTATAGTTTTAAGTTCTAGAATACAAGAAGGATTAGGGTGAGGTATATAAATAGACAAGAAGTTTATGTCAAAAGCTTTTACACCCACAATATTAATTTGATCGCTGTGTGGAGGAAGTGAGATAGGTGATAGTGGGATGTGATTATTAATGAGGATAAGAGATCCGGCATAGCCGTCACTCCTATCATCCCGGAGACATGAAAAACCGGGCATATGGAAACGCATGCCCGGTCTCAACCATGTCTCCGAGAGAGCTATTAAAGAGGGTGAAAAAAGATTAATTAGGTCAGTTAAGTCTGTTTTCTTATTTCTAAGGCTCCGGCAGTTCCATTGGATAATGGACAGAGCCATGTTGGGTAGTTATTTTTGCCAAGTTTTCTAGCTGTAATCTCACATTGTTCGGTAAAGCGTCTGCAAAGCGGGATATAATATTTGTTACTGTATCCAGTAGGTGACACAGTAGGTTGTCGTCAGTTGGAGTTATTTGATTTGGGTATACGCAACCGTTACCAAAGCTAGAGATAGGTTCACTAATTATTTGTGAATGAGCTACTTTATCGTATCCTCTGTCGATGGACTTAGTACGAACATTGCGGGAGATGGTTACACTTTTCTTGTAGGAGCGAGGGCTATTTTCAATAAAGTTACTTGGGCTATTAGAGACAACAGTACTAATTTAAGGAGTAGGAGAAGGGCCAGACATTGCAAGGTCAGCGTAGGGGTGGCGGACGGCAGGAAAACGGGTAGCAGCATCTGAATATGATATACTCTCCTGAGACATAACCAATTTAATGGCTTGCTGACGTTTGTACTCAGGGCAACTCTTGTCAGTAGCTTGATGATTGCCTGTGCAGTATAAACAAGTTGGTGTACGCTCACAGGTAGCTCCTGTATGATCTCCAGCACAGCGGTAGCATCGGGGCTTCGCTCTACATTGGTCCCTAACATGGCCAAAGCGGCAGCACTGAAAACATTGAATGGTCGGGAGGATGTAATTCTCTACCGGGATAGAAGAGTAATACATAAAAATACGGGAGGGAAGGACTTGTCCAGAAAAAGTTAAGACTACTGATTGTGTGGGTATCCATTCTACTGCATCATTCTTTATTACCTTTCGGTGCAATCTGCGGGCTTTGATAATCTGCCCACAATAGGAAGGCATTTCAGATACTGTTGCCAGTTCCTCCATATTGATGTCTATTGGTACCCCCCTAGCTATGCCCATCCTAGTAACATTGTAGGAAGGGATGGAAGCTACAAGCTTATTTTCTGCAATTGCTGGATTTTCGAGGAAGTTATTGGCGTCTGCAGCTGTCTTAAATTCAATAGCAACTCTGTTTCTACCTACATTTTTAATACCATCCTGCACAATGTTTTGGACTTTGGCATTATACAAAAACTGGCCAATTTTTATCGCTCGGATGGAAGTGCCAGCAACAAGATCAGGTTCTGTTCTTGATATGTGTACTGTATAAGGGGCTTTGTCAAAACTAGAATAGCGTTTGCTTTTGTCAAGATCGGGATGGGTATATATTGTCTGTATGGCAGCTGCTACCTTATCAGGTTGAGTGGCAAAAATTTTTGCAGTAGGGATAGGTAAATCTGATGAATAAATATCATCTTTTCGTTTAGAGGCGGTTCGCGTAACTCCCTGAAGTGGATTGTCGGTTGTAATGTCGGGTGGATCGGCGTCGGGATCATCCGTCGACATGACGGATGTTTTAGTTATATTAACATAAAACTACGCAACAAACATAAACTACAAATACCTGACAAACACAGAATACAGGACAACACAGTTGTTAAATCACTCAACAGTTATAAACACTTGTAAGCGTAGAAATTAGTCTTAGATATGTAAAAAGACGTATCACTTCCAATCACTCTGACAGCAGAATCAACCACTCGACTCTCGTAGAGGCAAATATTAGACATTATGTATGACAATTGCGTGTACTGTCACTTTGAAGGCAAAATTTAACGTCGCTTGATTTTTTGAATTTTTGAATTTAAACTTTAAAATTCTAATTATAAAGACTAACGTTGTATGAAAACGTCTTTGACGTTTATTCTATGATAAAATATCTGTCATGTCAAATTTGTAAACTGACATGTGTTATTGTCGTTTATTATACTTCAGCCACTTTTGTTCGTTCGACCGGACCGCGTATGTGTTATCGATTTTTTAGTGGTATAAAACTGAATTTTGTGTTGTTTTACGGTGCATTTCTCTCATGTAAGTATTGTTTTTTTAGAAAGGCCGTTTAATTATTCTATTTGGACAATTCGTTGTAAGAAATTTATCGTGATAGCCAAAAATAAAGTCATTTAGAAATTCATTATTTTTCACGTGATTTTTGTAACATTTGTTTATAAATATAAAAACTACTTTGTCGATTACTTTATTTTGATCCTTAATAGACAGAAAATATATCAATTGATACACAGTCTTTTGCAGAATGATAAAATATGGCTTAATTGTAGAAAAATTTTTTTTTTTCCAACGAGTCGACCGAGTCACCATTCCCGCCAAAAGGCGAGTGATGAAAAGCGCCCGCCAAAAAGCGAAAGTGAAGGCGCTTTAATTCGCTCTTGCGTGTCAAAGTTTCGAGAGGTTAATAAAAGTATGTAATAGTACGAATAAAAAATATACTTTACTAGCTGTTGTCTGCGACTTCGTCCGCGCGGACTTCGTTTACTCCGCACTGTTCCTCCCCTGTTGGTGATAGCGTGATAATATGTAGCCTATATGTTGACCCGACCTGTTAGTAATATTCATGCAAAATTTGAAGTAAATCCATGCAGTACTTTTTGAGTTTACGCCGGACATACATACAGACAAACAGACAAACAGACAAACAGACAAACAGACAAACAGACAAACAGACAAACAGACAAACAGACAAACAGACAAACAGACAAACACACAAACAGACAAACAGACAAACAGACAAACAGACAAACAGACAAACAGACAAACAGACAAACAGACAAACAGACAAACAGACAAACAGACAAACAGACAAACAGACAAACAGACAAACAGACAAACAGACAAACAGACAAACAGACAAACAGACAAACAGACAAACAGACAAACAGACAAACAGACAAACAGACAAACAGACAAACAGACAAACAGACAAACAGACAAACAGACAAACAGACAAACAGACAAACAGACAAACAGACAGACAAACAGACAAACAGACAAACAGACAAACAGACAAACAGACAAACAGACAAACAGACAAACAGACAAACAGACAAACAGACAAACAGACAAACAGACAAACAGACAAACAGACAAACAGACAAACAGACAAACAGACAAACAGACAAACAGAAAAACAGAAAAACAGACAAACAGACAAACAGACAAAAATTGTAAAAACTATATTTTTGGCTTCGGTATCGATTGTAGATCACGCCCCAAGTATTCTTTTAAAACAATATTCAATGTACAGTTTTGACTTTCCTACGATTTTATTATATGTATATAGATTTTAAAATTGTTTTACTATCGCTTCAACGTTTATCTCGTTCGCAAAAACCATAAGATTCTGAGCTTGGAACGGTCGTGGTTGGTCAGTCGCGGTGTTTAATGTATGGTCGTGTCGTAAATTTAAGCAAAATGGCGAGCAAGAAATTTTCGTCATTACGCGGTAATTTTATTCATCTTGTTAATTTAATAGTTCATTATTAGAATGGACCAAAATTTCGACCACTGGCCGAAATTCGACACTCGGTCGAAATTGAACATGTGCCCGGAATACGTCATTCCGCCGAATTTCGACATTCGATCGAAATTTAACTTTCGGCCGAAACTCAACAAAATGCCGAAATTCGATATTTAGGCCAATTCACTAATCAATAAAAGTGTTGATCGAAAGTCGAAACAAAACCAATCAATAAAAGATGAAGAACGGGAGTTTTTACTTGAGTGTATAGAATTGTATAGATTTATTTAACAAAATCACCAGCATGGTTGCCGCCAAGACTTCATCGTCAGACATGTTACTCGCACGAAAATATTGATCAGACTGGTTTGTCAATTTTATTGAGTAAATCTGGAAACAAAGGGGTATTCAATATTATTGTGCATTAGTATTGTAGGTCTGTGGGGCACCTAAAGCGCGCAAAACGAAGTAGGTAGCCGTTTCGCTCACCTGCATCGGTCGGCCATTATTTTGGTGATTGTTTGCAGTTTACGGATCACAATACTGCCCTGCTAATGCAGTCGACCGTAAGTACAGTTATTGACCATATTGAGTAACTGCATGTCAAAAGCCCTGGATCCTTGAAGAAAGCACCGTATGTGCCGTTACACTTATTATATTTACCAAGTATTTTATGCAATTTTGACTAATCCTTACTATTACAGCCTTAATAGCACGTATTGTTGATTTCTTAGCGGTAGGTATTATTATGAAGCAATATCATACTACACATAAGAACCGTAAGAGCCATTACCCTTGCATTGATTAGAACTTTGTAAAGGAATCTATTTGAAATACTTAATACAACAACCGTAAAAACACTTTCCTAATAGTATTAACAGTCAGAAACCTTAAAGTGATTTTATTTGGTATTTTTTTTTAATAATATAAGATAGGAAACAAGCAGATAAGTCTCCTGATGGAAAGAGTCAACCATCGCTTATAGACATCAAAGGTGTTAATGGTGCGTTGCTATCTTGTGGCGAGGTCAAATGTACATGCATAAGTATACCAGCTAACTGACCCTCCAAACCGGAACACGACAGTGACAAGCACTGCAACTACAACATTTTATTAAAAATAAATTATTAAATCAAAAATAAACGTTCTTAATGCAACCTGTGCCTTCCACTTAAGAAATCGTTATCAAAAACACGTGTAAACAGAACAAAATTTGATGCTACTTATGATTTCCTATTGTTATATAAAAAGTTTCGTAGTATATCTCCAAAGTTCATCGTTAGAATCACAATTATATATTGTTATTTTATATTTGTACAAACAGAATAAAAAGAATCACTTAACTTGGTCCTCAAAATAAGTAATAAATATAATCAAACATTTTAAAATCGTCAAATTGATGTCGTCTTCTCTTTTGGCAGTTGGTTAACAACTATAAAAGGTATTCAAAATTATTAATGAAAAAAATTAATCTTTTTAAAAAAATTAACTTATTAATGAAAAAAAATCGACTCCACTAATAATAACAGGACCAATTTGTATTATTCGACTAAATTAAAAGGAGGTTGTAATGCACCGTCCTTTTACTGAAAAAGTGACCATTGAAATTTTGTCGTATTATATTTGGAGCGTCGAGTACATTTTTAAGACAAATAAAATGAAAATCATACATTACACCCTATATTTAGTAATATAAACGACAAAAATAAATCGATAAACTCCTATACTTACCGAAAATACAATATCTTATATTTTTTTAACGTTCATGATGTTGTATTTTACAATTTATCAGAGAACAATTCTGTATTTTTGACACACGGGCAGTGACGTGATCGACGGGCTTCTATTTGAAGTGAGTGCACAATTTTAAATTGTGCACTCATTCTTAGAGGACGTTTTTGAGACACTGATTGTGTATCTTGGGTTTTTATATAACAATGTAAAATACCCAAGATACACAGTTCCAAACAAAACTGACACTCAAAACTGTCGCAAATTCAGTCTAAAAAGTTTATAGTTATGGCACAAACGTGTTTTTGCATATTCAACCTTAAATGCAAGATTTAAAGTCATTTTTAAAAAACAATGTACAAAAAGCAATAAAATTTTTGACTTAAGTTAGCCGGTAGGACAAGGCACATGTGGAGTCGAATATAAATATTTTTATGCATTGAGGTAGTATTTTAAGGGTTTGTAAAATTTACATTAAAAAAATCTTGTCGAAAATCTGTTTTTGCGTAGAACATTTATATATCAATAAAACAAATAATGATCATTAAAATAATTTATTTATGTTTCAAATGTTATAGGTTATTGGTTCTATTACACAGAACCTACACATATAGGCAAACTGTGGGTTTATAGCCATGTAGTATTTGACGCTTTATATTGATACATTTAGTTTGCATAGTCTAATAGATTCAGAAGATACTGAAATAGGAAATTTACTGCAACGGTGACTATGACTACGTTATAAAGTTCATAGATTCTTACATGATAACAGACACGATTTTTTTTCAGACTTATTATGTAATGTATCGACAACATAGTAAGGAAACGCATTAATTTCCTAGAAATAAGTTTAGCTTTCGTAGAATTCTCGTTTTGAATTAGATTTTAGTTTTTCTGTTTTTTTGCAATATTATGTAAACGAACATTTGTTTAGCTATATTATCTGCAGACGTACGAGCGAATACTGCCCATAGACACTTGAAACACAATAGGTTAGTTACTAATGCGATGTCGGCTTCTGTAAATTTTATTGACCCTCGTATAAAAAATTCCAATAAAACAATTTAGAGCTAAAAAATTGTGTTCAATGTTATTCGAAAGATCAAACTTGTTGATGACAGTATTTGAAAAAATATACATCTTTTCAAATACTGAATAACTAAGTATCATTTTTAAAAAAACTTTGGATTTTTAAACTTTTTTAATTCTATATATATATATATATATATATATATATATATATATATATATATATATATATATATATATATATATATATATATATATATATATATATATATATATATATATATATATATATATATATATATATATATATATATATATATATATATAATATGTTACCAATCAATTATTTGCACAAAAATTATTACGATTCTTTCGAAGCTTAACTATTAGTATTAATTGATTATACATAAATAAATTGATTAGTTACATACAAATAACATAATATGTTATATATAAATATAAATTACATAATATGTTTTTCTTTTTTAAGATCACCAATTTGTACAAATATTATTACGATTCTTTCGAAGCTTAACTAATGGGACAAGAAACTTTTTAGTTTTTGTGTAACAAAGAGTCATTTCGTAGTATTAGTGTCGTTTTCCACATAAAATAAGGAAATGTTATTTTTCCCGTGAATATGTTACTTTTTGAGCTGTCTCCAAGGAGCTTATATACGATAACTGGAATTACTGCGAAGCAATATTTGAAAAATAAAAATGTACGTTATTTCGTTCTCAATAAAGTTCACATTTGTTTCTTATATAACAGAGGGGAAAAACGTTCTGAGCAAGACAACGACATGAGTGGATGTTGTCCCTTTCTTGCAATTGCCAGTGTAAATAAAACTTTCGGATGGTAGATTTTTATATGAGGGGTATAAAAGCAAAGGCGCTTCAGTCACAAAACACCTAGACTGAGTAAACCGCAAATTTCCACTGTGTCTTAATAAATTGTTTTTTTTTTATCAGAAACGGATGTTAGTACATTCAATAGAATACATTTTTCAAATAACAATAATCAAATCAAATCAAATATACATAAATTCTTTATTATTTAAGAAATAGTGTAGGACTGAGGTGTTTTTGCATTTAAGTATTGGACTAAAGCATGTTTGCTTTTCATTGCTTTGGATCGAAGCGAATTTGCATGTCACTATTTAATTCGTCAACTGTCAATAAATGGCGACAGCATAAGGCACCGATTGCAAAATAAAACAAAGTTTAGAATATAGAATTTTATTAATTTTCTTAACAAATTAGTTACAGGTAAGGTACATTATATTGTATTATAATTATTTATGGAAAGTAAAGATAAAATAATATTCTTGCTCATTGTAAAAAAAATTAAATAAAAGAATTAAATCGAGAGATCTTTTGCAGAGTACCATAACCAAAAGAAAATAAAACCCATTACTAAAAGCAGAAAAAACAATTCAGTATAGTGTGAATAAAATGTTAGGATGTTAGGAGCTTTTTATTAATTTAATAAAAATTTAAATAAAATTTAGAAGAAGCTTTCTATGCAAACCCTACTTTACCCTATCACAACGGCCAAAATATTAGGCAGTTGTTTGTTACTTTTCTGCCTTTTCCTTCACTCGTCGCCACTGATTTTTATTTACCAGACGTTTTCGTGTTCGTCCTGCACGTGCTGGTGTAATTTTTTCTTTCATTACAATAAGTAATTTAATAAAAAACACAAATTAAACACGCGCTATGCGCAGTCAACTTACTATGAAAAGTAATTGATTCGCCATCTTAGAAATTTTGAAATGGCTGCTTCTGATTGGTTGATTGTGACTGAGGCGGATTTGCTCCTAACAAATTTTGGATTGAGGTGGTCTTGCATGTAATCATTACTTTCTAAGTGAATTTTATGTAGGATTGATTTGGATTTGCATGGTGACGATTATAATATATTTTTGCAATTTTTTATCGCTACAATTTGGTGTACTCAGTGTAATAAAATGCATTTTTGGACTGAAGCGCTTTTGCTTCTATACCCCTCATATATTCGGTAATCTTTAAATCCCTTTTATTCATACACGTCGATATACATTAACATAAAATGTATTGTAATTAACATAGTGAGTTCTAAAATGTGCTTATTTTAATTATTACGTAATTACTTATGCAATGCAAAAACTGTTTCTCAAATTAGTAGAATTACTTAGTAATTTGCAAACTACGCATGGCCGCACTTATATATGGCGATTGGCGTTTTATTTAGTAGAAAGGGACACACTCCACCCATGTCGTGGTACTCTTCGGAACGATTTTGATGCGCGTGTGAATATTCCGGGTAGAATATAACTTCCTTGGCTGTCTCGTGTTACTTTTGACTACCTGTCACTGGCAACACTGAGATAATGTCAAAATTCAAAAAAACAAAGGTTATGTTATTATTTGGTAGGTAATATAAAAGTTAAATTATATTATAATATATATATTTTGGTAAGCTCAAATATTGGAGCTCTGAAAAAATGAAGTTACTTACGCATAATATGCTCACATCTAAGTGCCTTAAAGGCGTTGTTACTGGGTATCCTCTTACAATAAATGCTACAAATATTAAACTAAATGAAATTGATTTCAATCCAGATTTTATTTCGCGCGTGATACCTAAATTAGATTGGGAAGTGCTCTGGAAGGCAGCTGATAGTATTGGTTACAGCGACGGTTTACCTCAGACTGTTGAACCGAAATTCGAAGAGGACAAAGAATTCTTGAGGAAAGTTCACAAAGTATTACTAGAAGTAGAAATAGAAGAAGGACATCTAATTTGTCCAGAATCCGGAAGACAATTTCCTATTTCTAAAGGCATTCCAAACATGTTGTTAACTGAAGCAGAAGTCCAGTGAAACTGTTATTTTTAAGTTTTTATTTTAAGATGATAAAATTACTTTGATTGTAAATTCTATAAATTAAATGTACATATAAAATCATTATTTTATTTGATAACTTGCCAATTTAGAGGTGGTAGAATACTGCAATGTGATGCAATTGACCAACATTTCTGTGATAAGCTGTATTTCTGGGTTTAGGTGTTTTTAATGTATGTTACAGTATTTATATATTATGTATTTCTATGTATTAGTATTGTTGACACCACCCATAACACAAGCAAATAATTTGTTTTCTTTGGGGCTAGAATTAGATCAATTGGACCGATTTAAGCAAAAATGTTCCAAACCACATAAACCTCATTTCGAGATAATTAACTAAAGTTTATCGCTGTATTTCTCTGGCTTTGTAATGATTAACTTGTGTATTTAATTTTATGTAATTATTATCAGTGTACTAAATTAATTTACTAATGTACTTAGTGAATAAATTGTAATAATTTAGTAGATATTCAAGAAACTTGCGCCTGGATCATTTTAACAAAATAAATTTTTCACATGTTTTGCTGTGTAGGCTGCAGAAAGAAAAATGCAAGTGATTCAAAAATGACAAAAATAGAAACTCAAAAATATTTATTATTCTTGTTTTATTTAAAAAAATAGGGTTACCTATTCTTCATCCAAATCAAAGTCAGGTTTATCACATTAACCATCTATATAATCTGTCATTGCATCTTTTCCCTTCAGTTTTTATAGTCATCAATGCAGTCATTTGGTACTAGATTAAATAATGATTTCAAACAGTTTTACTTTTTCCCGTGTTGCTCCCGGGTTCTTTTGAAGAATAGGCCAACTGCTATATAAATGCGAAAGTTTAAATGTTTGGAAGGATGAGTGTTTGGTACTCAATCATGCAAAAACTACTAAACAGACTTTGATGAAACTTGCCACACAGGTAGATAATGACCTAAAAGCACATAGGCTGCTTTTTTCCTGGAAAAATTAGATGATCCTGCAGGATTTGCCAAAACCTTTTATTAATGCAGCAGATTGCAGGCTGCATCTAATTTAATCTTACTCTTAGTGTAATTCCCAACATCGTTGGAACTCGAGTATATGCCCCAGTTGTACACCCATAACTGCTTTTTATAGAAATCAATATTGGTCATATTCTAGATATTGGTTATGTTTTCTCCTAATCGTAAGTCAGACATGCAGTTTTTTCAAAAGTTTTTGCCTGTTCAATTGCTATGTTTGGGCTGAAGGCGAGGCAGGTAGAGGGCCCCAAGAAGTGGGTTTATGTTTAAGAAAATATTTTAGTGTGTGCTACAGTACAAAAATTGATCTTGTGGAGTGACTATTGAGGATGTCAAAACAGGAATATTAAAATCGTTTTCATTTTGAATGCTTTATTAATGGTTGTGGTGTCTATACTACACTCTAGAGGCTATCAGCTTCCGTTACCTAGAATCAGGACACACTTTCTTGCCCAATGACAATGATTTTGATAAAATTGAGACTCGACTCAAGCAATATGAAATGGTAATAACAAACCCCTTTACAGGTGCATAAAATGGAAAGTTGTGATTTTGGTGGATCTCAAGTTCTAGAAAATAAAATAGTTAATAGAAAAATATTTAATAATAAGAGTAAAGTAAACTAGCCCAAAACAAAAGAAATATTAATCACAAAAAAGTCTCCACATTCTTTATTCACAAGAACTTCTTTCACTGAGGCTACAAACAACTGAATGTTAAAAAGAAAAAAAAGTATTGATTTGGGTGTCATAGAAGAAGGTTTGAAAGAATTATGGCCGTCACGAAAACGGATTAACAAAAAATAGTTGAATGATTTGAAATCTTTATTTCATTTTATATCAAATGACTGCACTGATAACTATAAAAATTGAAAGGAGACGATGCAATAATAGATGATATAGATGGTTATTGTGATGAAACTGACTTTGATTTAGGTGAAGAGTAGGGTCACTTTGGTTTTTTTTTTTCAAATAAAACAAGAATAATAAACATTTTTGAGTTTCTATTTCTGTTATTTTTGAAACAGTTTTTAATTTTTATTTCCACAGCTACACTGCAAAACCCATACACAATTTATTCTGTTAAAGTGATCTAGGCGCAAGTTTTTTAACATCTACTAAACTTTTACAATTCATTCACCAAATACATGCAAGTAAATTAGTTTAGTACACTTTAGAATAGTTACGTAAAATTAAAAATGCAACTTTAAGCATTACAAAACCAGAACACAGCCAACATAATTAAATTTATCTATATAAACATAATATTCTGTTTACTTTATCACCGAGACACTAAAGATAATTTTATATGATAAATATAAAATAATGTGAATCGTTTTTAAAAATTCAATTTTTCATATTTCTTGATTTAAATATATATTATGCATGTGGCCTGGGCCGGTATAGTTGCATAGTCGAATGTTATTTGGAATTGAGTTAAAATGATTCAAGGTTATTGGAACATTTAAGCAGAACGATTTCTGTAATATTTTCTATATTCAGTAAGTTAGGGCAGTCAAGAAAATGCAAAAATGATTCTAATAGCTTGAAACACTTATTCATTTTAAAAAAATGGTCTTCGACATTTCAGCCGATATTATATACTAGTCTATGGTTCTAGCACCGTGTTTACTGCTACTCGTTATCGTTTCGTTTATCTCTCGCCTTTTTAACTTGCTTTGCCCATGGACTCCGCTGCTTTCTTACCTGACTTTTGACCCTTACAATCAGTTTATTTGACCCCGTTTTGCACATCGATTTGGACTTTGCTGATTAAAACCTTAAAAACAACAAAGAAAAATATCGACACGCGGGATTTGAACCTGCGACCATTTTCATAAAGCCGGGACGCTCTTCCGCTGAGCTAGTGTCGACAGGCTCGAGGCGGCGAAATTCTTCTTAAGGCATTCCAAGATCTTCCATCTAAGACATACTACATGAAGAAGGATATCACCCATATCACATACAACGTGTGCAAGTGTTAATGCCCACTGATTATCAGGCGAGAATAGAGTTTTACCAAACTATGCTAAGGAAACGGCGAGAGGATCCAGGATTTTTTGATAACATTTTGTGGACAGATGAGTCTCGTTTTGAGAGGACTGGAATATTTAATATTCACAATTATCATCTCTGGATGATCGAAAGTCCACATGCGGTGAGAGCCTCCACTTTTCAGCACAGACTCAGCGTGAACATGGGGCCGGCATTATTAATGGTGAATTTATTGGACCACTTGAATTACCAGCCAAGCTCAACGGCGAAACATATAGAATTTTTTTGGAACACGACTTACCTGTTTTGCTGGAAGATATTAATCTGCAACTAAGGCGACAAATGATTTTTCAAAATGATGGCGCTCCATGCCACTACGCAACAGTAGTGCGCAATTATCTTAATGAAATGTTTCCCAACAGATGGATAGGGCGAGGTGGACTAATTTCGTGGCCTCCACGGTCTCCGGATTTAAATCCAATAGATTTTTTCATTTGGGGCTATTATAAAGAAATCGCTTATGTCCGAGAATCGCGAAACGAAGAAGATTTAAGAAGAAAAATTGACGCAGCCGGAGAAGTAATTAGAAGAAACACAGAAGAAGAAGAATTAAGGATATTTTTTCTGTAGACTTTGCATAGCTGCCGAAAGACGGCACTTTGAAAACTTATTGTAAAATAATAAAAAAAACGTTTAAAAACATTTTTTTATTTTCTCATATCCGAATTTTAATTAAAACTAATAATATCAAAATATGTGAGTGGTTACGCAAAAAGGGACCTGAAGGGATTGGAAACGGTTTTTTTTTTTTGATAAATTCTGATTCTATGGTCCTTCATCTTTGTTTTGTTCTAATCAAAATAATTTTAGGTGCCGTAGTTTTTTTTAAATGATTTTTTATGTAAGCCGAGGCAGTTTTGAAAATATTACACCTTATACACAGCGCACACTAGTTTCTTTTTCTAGCGCGCACATAAAGACAAGTAAAAGACGAATAAATAAGTCACCAATAATACAGCTATCGCAAACACGTGCTATTTCTCACTGACGAAGTCGCTCACCATAGATAAATATGTGTATTACTATAGGTATAGATAGGCAACTTTCTAAATCTATAATGGCGTACTACTGGCGTCATCTATCTTATAGCATGAGAACTATTTTGTTTCGGCAGCTTAATATAGGAACCTTCTTTTTTATTAAAATTTTTATAGTAAGTAGGAATTTATCAAACACTACGTGCCATTCAAACAAAATGTAACTCTGACAAGTCCTTTTGCAACTTCGTTTGATTGCCACGGTGTATATTGTTATATATTTAGAATTAAAACATTCATATTATAATTTAGGATTTTATTTACTCACAATAAATAGCACAATATATTAGTTTTGTGTCACGATTAAGCAATCCGGAGAATAAAAGTTCAAACTCAACGAAAATAACACTAATACACACAAAACAAACTAAATTTCAATAATAAAATGCGCACGAGTATCAACATTTAACACCATGACGACGCCATTTGTAATTGTGTTGTTTTCGTTTGATAGATTGGTCAAACTTTGTTATTTTGAAAAATAAGTGTATTTACCACAAAACAATATATGTTTATAGTTCAGATAGTTAAAAAATATAATATAATATCTTATTTAAAAATATATATTTAAGACATTAAAAGGTTATTTTTAATATTCGTATGTAGTGGCAAAACCCTTGAATCCAGATCTTAAGTCTTTAGAAATAAATTTTTTTCAATTCGTGTCCTAGATGACGCTATTTTCAATACAATTATCAAATATTTTATAGTACTAAATTACCATAGCATGTCGCTCACTAACGACACTAACATAAAACACCCCGCGCCTCTCTCCCGCACTCGTGGCGAAACTCATTTCGACTCAACATTTTAAACGTGATTTACTCGAAATCAATTATTTTCCCTTGAGGTCCCTTTTTGCGTAACCACTCACATATGCATTAATTTTCCTATTTAAAAAGAAATATTTAAAATATGATTTTACTGTCTTTTTTTTTATTTTTAAGAACTGTACAAGACTCAAACCTTCTAAAATAACAAAAAAAAAAAAACGATTTGAAAATTTTTCTTTAATTGGAAAAATTTCACCTACCTTTGGAGGGTGATTTGTACAAAATAAAGCCTATTACATGGTACGTTTTGTGTATTTTTCTGAAAGTTTAGTCCCGTGCAGTTTTTAAAAATACTATAGAACCATGGAACCAAGTACTTAAATTTTTAACTTTAAATTGAAAAATTATGACTCATTTACTCATACGCAAATTCGTAACTTTCGATCAGTTTCAATAACTTTCGTTAGTGTTAAGGGGCTTATTATTTTACGCACAAAATAACAATTCATGAGGATTACGTAAACAATAAAAAACCAAATAAAACCTTGTCAAAAGCTTAATAAGAATAATTTTAAGTTAGTCCGGTAAAAAAACTTACCAAGTCTTCACCCCCCATCGGTAGTCCGCACTTGCCTTAACAAATTCTTTAGCTATCCAACGGTATGATTAGATTTGGGATGTTGATGATAGTTATGTAGCTATAACACCAAACTGTTCGTCATCATCAAGTCTTGTAACTGTCCTCACTATGAAAAAATTTAATGACGTATTCACGTCAAGAGGTTTGACCAATAAGCGCTTACTTGTATGCAATGACGTATATAATATTAATTATGATAGGTCTCCTGCTGAAAAGAGACGACCATCGCCTATGGACGCCAAAGATGTTAATGATGCGTTGTCACCCGTGTAGCGAGGTGTTAATGGCATTTATCCTCCTAACATGAACATGACAATGACGAGCATTAATGCTATTACGGTAGGAATAGAGCAGGTAATGCGGTGAATTATACCCGGGCGAGACATTGCGGATGTCACCACTTATAGAAGAGTTATTCTATCGCGCGCTTAACACACACTGCAATCCTAAGCGCCAAGGTGGATGGAGAAATTATGAAATTTATTTACTAGCTGTGCCCGCGACTTCGTCCACGTGGAAAAAATTTCTAAAATAGAATTATAGCCTAAGTTACTCCTTATATTTTAGTTTAAAAGAGTCCCGGGCTTTAACCCGCATAGTTCCCCTTCCCGCGGGATTTCCAGAATAAAAACTATGCTGTCTTCTTTCTTAGATCTCAAACTATCTTTGTACCAAATTTCATTGAAATCGCTTTAGTGGTTTAGGCGTGAAGATCAGACAGACAGAGTTACTTTCGCATTTATAATATTAGTATGGATTCTCTGGTCCTGCTTGGCAATGGAAATTAGTTGTAGATATTTTATTACTGTTTATTTTTCCATGCATTTTTATATTCTCCTTGGTTTACTATGTTAGTTGTTGTATTATGTAACTAATGTTGTTACATTAGTTACATAATTCAATAAAACGCAAAATGAAAAGCATTATAATTATGTAACGTTTATTTTAATACAACAATAAATTAAAATTATTAAAGAATGTTCTAAACAACTTGATGTTCGATATTATGAACTTGAATGTTTTATAGTTTTCTACAAGGTGATTAGCTATTTACAATTCATCAGTGTATGGCACAAATGCAAGGTTTCCGGCTGATCCCATTGAAAGTTTATTCCTTACTGCACCAGAAAGAGCCTGAAAAATAACCAAATGATTTTGGATTAGTAATCCACAAACCATAGGAACATTATTAAGCTATTGCATAGCTTCTATCGCGGGCCTTGAGCGTGGAGACCGAATCCAGAAATTCCGTAACGAAAAAACTAACACCCCCCACTCCGACCGGCACAGCGGTGATACTTTTTAGTTTTTCCATCTATCGATAAATACCAGAACTTTTAATGACTTTTTGAAATATCACGCTCGTCTCTTTAGTTCAGCAACCCGCCTTTAGATGGCATTGGTTGTATTGGAAAACTACCGTAATCAGCTGTTTGTGAGAAAGTATATAGGTGTATAGGTATAGGTGTATAGGTATTTATCATCTACGTACAACAGTGAATATCTGTACTAGTATAATTTGTGTACAAAGTGTTTTAAATATGAATAAACAAAGTGCATTTATTAAATATTTCTGAAGAACCGACATGTACTGAAAGATAATAAAAATATTTTGAACAATATTAACACCTCATTTATTGAATAAAAGAAAAAAAATTGTTTTTTTATCGGTCACCACGCTCAAAGTGTAACTTGAATTAATATCAAAGAAAAAAAAACAAAGAAAAAAAAATACTGCATAAATAAAATAAATATATAATTGTAATTGCATAAGTTGATAAAAAATGCTATGCAATAACTTTACCGCGGCAGTCTCCGAGTGCCACACGTCTTTTTTTTATACTTTTAGAATTTCCCACTGAGAATGTCATTGGTTTCAACTCGATTTTTTAAAATCGAGCTTCTGAGAATCATTGAAGAAGTTGATCGAGAAGTTTTGAAGTTCAAAAAGCTTTTTTGATTATTTTTACAATGATATGCGTGCGTGTGTGCGTACGTGCGAGTGTGAGTTCGTGCGTGTGTACATGTGTGGGTACATATTTTAAACGGCTAGACCGATCGAAATTCTAGTGATGGCATTCAATTTGGTTCCACCAAACTAAACATTTGAAGCGATTTGACCTAGTAGATTTCGAGAAATTAAAACTCAAAGTTGTTGAAACAATGTTTTTGAAACTTCCCGCTCAAGGAAGTTACTGATTTCACCACAATTTTCTCAAATCGAGTTTTCATAAGATCTTCACGTTCGAGGTTGTGTATGTGTATGAGTGTAAGTAAATCTCTCATAATTTTTTAACAGCTTGACCGATCAAAACACGGTTGACGTCAATTCGGTACAAGGGATTAAGAAATTTTGAATAAAACCCCAAGAAATGTTAGCAAAACATTTTTTTAAATCTCTTTAAATTGATATTTTACAGATTCAGACATTGTTTTGCAGAAAATCATTATTCAAAGCCGAAATTAAGGTGTTCGAATTGCAAAAGGATATAGCCGGATAAATAAGTGGACGGATAAATAAGTAATAAGGGATGCACACGTAGCGGATAGATTTGGTTTTGAATAAAAATAATTCACCTCAATTTTTAGCGCTTTAACTTAAATGGTTTTCGAGATTTAAAACAAATAGTTTTTTCGATTTTGTTTTTATTTTTATAGTAAAATTCAAAATTAATCAATGATGGTTTTTTCCTAATTCTTAGGAGTCCGAGACAAAAAAATATTATGATCGTAATTTTTAAACGAAAAACTGATTTTTGGCGGACGAAAAAAATTAAAAAAATTTTTTTAGCCTTTTTGAAATATGTCACCAAAATTTGTCAAAAATTGTACGTCGTCCTCTACACTCAGGATTTGCACCAATATTTTCTCGCTTAAAATTCATTTTTTTAAAGTGTTGAAAAAATCATCACTGATTAATTTTAAATTTTATAAAAATAAAATCTAAATAAGTTTTATTTTAAAATCTCGAAAACCGTTTGAGTTAAAGCATACTTTAATTATGAGTCAAAAAAGCCAGGAGTGCAGATTTTTCTGGCTATACCTTTTGGTTGATTGATCCCAAAATCTAAATAGCTCTTGTCCTTAATATACTGGGTCCAATACAGAAAATTGCATCAAAATTGGCTATTCCGTTCGGGAGTTATGTGTGACGAAAAAGTTTGAAGTGTTTTTTGTTATAACATGAATTTTTAACCAATCCATGCTGTTTAAAATCGAATCAAATATTCAAAAGTTACAACTTTTCTTTTTTTATATCATAAAATAGCAAACAAGATGGCTCACCAAAGATATTAATCCATGTGGCGAGGTGTTATTGCCACTTACGTAAGTTTACCGGCTTAGCTACCTACCCTCCAAACCGCAACATGACAATGAAAACCATTGAGGCAATTGAGGCAGGAATGTGTAAGGCCATTATACCAGACCTGGGCGACATAATGCAAAACTCTACCAACTAGTAGTCACGATAGTAGTGACATGCATAGCCAATCATTCGCCTCTTAAGAACTGCCTGGCAGAATGGCATATGGTCTATTCTTCAATGGAGCCTGGACCAAATCAGGAAAAACGTATGTGAATACATAAATTTCAAGCTACGTGATTTTTTGGCCACAGATAATATATACCATTTTGACATATTCATCTAATATTTTATATTGCACTTTAAATCATAAAGAAAAAAATTTGGTTTCTTAGTAAAAATGTGGTAACTTATTACACCGCCCCGTTGGATATTCCAGTATTTATATATGTATTTCTATGTATTAGTATCGCTGACTAACACCCATAACACGAGCAAATAATTTGCTTACTTTGGGGTTAGATCAGTAAGTGTAATTTGTCCCGTGAATATTTATTTATTATTTATTACAGGTTACATATTACTTTGAAAGAAATTGTAAAGAACAAGGGGTGATATACTGTAAATTATTGTTGAAGAAAAATTGATAGAATTGTTATAAATAATTTATATACCTGGTTGACATCATTATTGGAAAGCTGGTCGATTTGCTGGGCCAGTTCTTCCGGCGACTTGATAGAACCAGTGTACAAGGCTTGTGCAGCTATTGAATCAACCAAGATGGAACCTTGATCAGCTTCACTAAGTACTTGGAGTTTCAATTGGTTTTTGCCAGCTTTAATGGCCTCAGCACTGAGGTTCGAGTTCTTAAGCAGTTTTGCTGCTGATTTTACAGCCTGCAAACAAATTTTTGATTAATAGGTTAGTTGGTTATATTTAAAAAACTATTCAATGCTTTACCTTATTAGGTATATTATTAAAAAAATATATATTTTTAAATATCGTACATTTATAATAAAAACTTCGCATTTTCATTTCATTTCAATTCTTTTAATAATAATCCAGTACAACAGTTTATCAAAGAGGTATTTTCGCTTACAATGTTGTACCTACTAATTTGATCGAATTAATGGCATAGTTAAAAATAATGATTTGTGCATGGCGATACTGCACTAAATGTTCGTAAACAAATATTGCCATGGGTACTTAAGTTTTATATCATATAACTAAACCCCATTATCTATGTAGCATATTGGTGGCAACTGATTTTGGGGATGAGGTAATTATAATTAATTTTTCTTTTTTTATTTACATAACAGAATAAGTAATTACAATAATATATTATTGACATGTTTTGTTACAATAGTGGGATAAAAATGAATTGATTAAAGGAAAAATGAATAGAAAAAGGTAAAAAAAAGGTAAGGGAGTGAGAGGGTCACAGAGTGGCAAAGCAAACATCGTCTCGACATTCTCGAGCGTGTCTGAATTTTCTTTTATTTTGAAGGAAGTGATGTGAAATTAACGAAAAAAATAGTTTGACAATTTCCACAAGCCTAAGTTATTGCAATTTTTATTTTTTACTGCCCTGGACAGATGGATGCCCGGATAGAGCAGGCGACTCTACAATAAAGGGCTTACATTTAGTGGAGAACCTCTACATCAACATGCTGAATAAATCCCGCTTGGGCTCCTTTACTGAGTAGAACAAAAAAGGATGCGATTGAATATTTCACGTGACTGTTTGGAGTTATTTGAAGCCGATGCAGATGATTTTTTGAATCGTTTTGTTACAATGGACGAAACATGGGTTCATTATTGAACGCCAGAAACAAAACAACAATCAAAACAGTGGAGAAGACCTGGTTCACTACCCCTCAAAAAGGCTCAGGCGCTTTTGTCGGCAAATAAGGTAATGGTTTCAGTATTCTGGGACTCGAAATGTGTGATTATGATTATCTTGAAAGGGGGTCAGACTATAAACTCTGATTGCTACTGTGTCTTACTACGTCATTTACGAGAGGAAATAAAAGAAAAACGTCCAGGAATGCTCAGAAGAAGTCCTGTTTCATAAAGATAATTCCCGTGTTCACACATCTGTGCAATCAATGGCTAAAATTGTAGTGTC
Organism: Apodemia mormo; assembly: GCA_036924255.1. NCBI lineage: Eukaryota > Metazoa > Arthropoda > Insecta > Lepidoptera > Riodinidae > Apodemia > Apodemia mormo. Next base: position 19,126,377 of record JAUPFN010000015.1, on the reverse strand, counting down.
TCACAAAACACTTTTTATTTATTTCAACCAACCTGTTTCGTATTTACGGCATTTTCAGTGCTATGATACTTTTTTCTAGAATATTTTATTGGTTCAGGCGTTACTTTGCAGAAATCCATTATCAAAAAGTAATTTTTTTTCTAGAACATTTTCTGTTTCAGTTTGTGTCTATTACTATGCCATATTATAATCTAACTTACTGCATTGGCCTCATCCTTAGGTACAGTCAGCACAATTCCAAACAATCCATTGTCAGAATAAGAAACATTGAATCCAGCAGCTGCAAATGGTCCAATGTTGCCAATCGCCTTTGCGAGAGGTGTGTTGTCTGCCCCCCATTTAGTTACTGGGCCGTTACCTAGAGCTGTAAAATAATAGGGCTCATATATAAACATGTTTCAATATTTCAAAACATGTTGCTAAATATCAGTGTTTATTGGCTACAAACACTGCCTTATACAATAACTTTAATTATAACTTATATAATAATAATATATTATATAATAGTAACTTTGAAGTCACGAAGATTGTAATGAAACACATTTAATGAAAAGTATCTTCACCCCCGTATCCCCGAAGGGGTAGGCAGAGGTACAACAAGTGCACCCACGATTAGCCGAAGATACTTGGTCCCACAAATGTGATAGGTGGCAAGCCTATCGCCATCCGGACACTTTCCAATCCCGGGCAACTTTGTGTTTATCAGAAAACTGAAAAAACATTTTTTAAGTGCCCGACCCGGGAAACTAACCCGGGACCTCATGTGGTCGACGCCAACGCTGGACCACAGAGGCGATTATATATTTTATATTTAATAGTGATTATTTTAAACTAATTTATGCACTGACTACCATAACCTGAAAAAAAAAAACAAAAGCATGCACACACACAAACGCACACACACATGGGGCATTATCATAAATTTACATATTTTCCTTCGTATTGATCCGGACTCCTTTGAAGAATAGACCAATTGCCGTTCTGCTAGACAAGTCATAGAAGGCGACCGATTGGCTACACATGTCACTACCATCATGACTAGGTGGTAAAGTTATGCAATGTCTCACCTAGGTGTTTGGCAGCACCACTTTACCTATATCTGCCGCAATAGCGTCAATGCTTGTTATTTTTGCGTTCCGGTTTGGAAAGTAAGGTAGCCGGTAAACTTATGCATGTGGCATTGCTGGCCAGCCACACAGATAGCAACGCACCATTAACATCTCTGTTAGGAAGCTTACCTCAACAAAAGCCGTCTTGTGGGCTTCTGGAGGGAGCTGGGATGGCTGGAGTAATTCGACCAGCTACGTACAATGGCCCAAGTGGCTAAGTGCGGATACTGCAATGGTTTAAAAAAACCATCTCTGGTGTCTATAGGCGATGGTTTCTCTTTCCATCAGGAAAGCCATCCTTGCTTGTTTGCTATCTCATGATATAAATAAATAAAATGTAAAATTATTTATTTTAAGATATCCAACAGTTCATTTGATGAATGTTTGGTTGCTGCCAAATACGCAGCACACATATATTTTGTGCTTTTCCTAAAAAAACATATTTAAAATGCAAAAAATTGTACCGCCACAACGACTGACGCTTTGACATGAAAATGAAATGAAATATGAAATGAAATGAAAAATGAAACTTTGAAAATGAAAAATTTGTTTTTTATAGTAGAGGGCAAACGGACAGGATGTTCATTTGATGGTAAGTGATTACCGTCACCCTTAGACAACTACACTAGTTTTAGTTGCGTTGCCGGCTTTTTAGGAGTGAGTAGGCTCTTTTCTTGAAGGCCCCTAAGTCGTATCCGTTCGGAAAAAATTCTACAAATAGCTGGTTCCACATAGGAGTAGTGCGGGGCAAAAAGTGCTTCGAGAATCGCATGGTTGTGGACCTCCAGTCATCGAGGTGGTGAAGATGAAACTTTGAATATTGTTGCGATGTTCGATGGTGAAATTCGACGGCAGGAATTGATCCTTCCAAACAGTTCCTCGGAACATTCCCCATGAGAGAGCCAATAAAATTTGCTGAGTGATGCCACATCTCTACGTAACGCAAAGAGTCAAGCCGATTTGAAATAGTCTCATCACCGACGATTCGAGCCGCTCTATGTTGAATGCGACCAAAAGGAACGAGCTGGTACTGAGGAGGGGTATTGCCCCGGTCATGCCGGCCCATTCAGCTAAGAATGGCACTAACAATTTTTTGACTGCATTGGTAGAATAATTTCACAAAAAGATTATCCTACCAGCGGTCGATGGGGTCGTCACGTCCTGACGCCGCCAACTTTACATACTTTACAACTAATACTTAAAATTTTCAAATCAAATGTCAAGTCTTTACCCCAACTTTTATCGCTTTATTGTCCTAGTGATACTTGCCTCGGCGAAGACATGAGGTTCTGGATTTTAATGTTAGTTTGAGCATTGCATTCCGAACAAAGTTTTAATAATGCCTGAAAAATATAATTTGCCTGAGACTGCATATATATCGGACTTTTTGATAGGTTGTTTGTTTCTTTGCATTACTTTTGGTTGGCTTCTTGTAAGTACATTACTTTACCTAATCCTTGCGAGTATATGAGCCTGATAAGATTTTTTTAGTGATTTGACTTGCTCATTCAACATACTGTAATTTGGTATTGGTTCGCCTCAATTTAATTATTTGATGGTTCAGTCACATGTATACGTTTCTCAGCAAAAAAATTGGTTTGAAATTTGAAGCCAATAGCAATGGATGTAAAAAGGTCAAGTGTACCTTTAGCGGCAACGGCAAGAGCGAGACTTTGTGAAGATCCAGCTGGGGCACCTTGAACAGCCAACGCTACGTGGGCGAGATCACCACCCATCTCCTTCCTGGTAGAATTAACAATACAAATATACATAGAAAAATTTCTTAGTTGATTCAACATTCAATAATCCATCAGATTTTTTTAATGCTAAAAGTCCTGGTGAAGGGACACTTCAACAATAACACCAAAGGTGTTTACATTTTTTTAGTAAATGAGTGTGTTTGTATGTGTGTTTATAAAATAAAATACATTCACATACAACACGTACATACTCACAAACACAATTGGACATGCACACACAAACACAGCCTCTATAGAACGAAATTAATGTATATATTTTTTGTAAGAAATTACTTAGAAGAGGGGACACTGGCTTCTATGTAACAGTACCTATTAACTAGTATAGAGAGGTCAGCAGTCAGCCAAAAACGAATCCCACATTAGAACAATAAAGATAACTAGCGATCGTCTGTGGCCGAAACTCAACCATAGACTAAACAATAAAATTTCTCTTAAGTTTGACAACAAACTTTATCCATATATAAAATAGTATACATGTGTTTATATTATCGTGTATGTCTCATGAATGTAGTGTGTGTAATGTTTATTTTCATTAATTTTATGTATATCTAATGCATATTATTTAAAAATATTACGTTTCCGCAATGTAAACTTTAACCATGCCAAATTCCATACTCCAAAATTTGCGTGATTGTCGGCAAAAGGGGTACAGACTTTTTCCTTCACCTATTAATGTATAGATTATTATTATTATCACCAGTGTGGGGAGATGGAATGCCACACCTATTTTGCTGATTAATTTATTTAACATGTTATTGTTAAACGACCGTGCCTTTGTTTCAGTGGTTAGTGAACCTAACTACGAATCGATGGGGTTGGGTTCGATTCCCGAGAGAGAAAAACATTTGTGTGATGAGTATAGTTGTTTGTATTTATGGGTTTGGACGTTAATTATTTTATGTAATACTATTCTTTGAGTCATTTGGGTATTTTTTAAAAAATATATACCATTTGAATGCAAAAGGCGAAAGTTTCGCCAAATTTGTCACTACTGTCATAACTATTAGGTGGTAAAATTCTGCAATATTTTGCCCAGTTTGGTATCATTTTACTTCCTGCTCCAATAGCATCAGTGCCAGGGGCGGCTTAACCTATAGTGCAGGGTGTGCAATGCACACGGGCGCCGCCGTCTCAGGGGGCGCCGAGGCGCTCCCTGAGACAGCTAAGAGCATCGTCTTGGACCCATTAGGGGGCGCCAGGGTTTCATTGCACACGGGCGCTACACGAGCTAAAACCGCCCCTGATTAGTGTTCATCACTATCGCGTTGCACTTTGAAGGGTAACATAGCCAGTAAACTTATGCATGTGGCATTACATACTCATCATAGTATGTATATACAATAATTATCCACTTCGATTACAAGAATCATCTGCTTATTTGATACCCTATTTTATAAGATCTTTAATTTATATAGTCGCCTCTGTGGTCTAGTGGTCCAATGTTGGCGTTGAGCACACGAGGTCCCGGGTTTGATTCCTGGGTCGGGCACATTAAAAAAAAGTGTTTTTCAGTTTTCTGAGAAACACAAAGTTGCCCGGGATTGGAAAGTGCCCGGTTGGTGATAGGCTTGCCAACTATCACTCTTCGGCTAATCGTGGGTGCACTTGTTGTACCTCTGCCTACACCTTCGGGGATATGCGCGTGAAGATACTTTTTTAAAAATTATATATAACTTTTGACTCACTAGCTAACTTAATCCTTACCTAAGCTCTCCACCAAAGTAAGTGCTGGGTGGTGAATCTGCCTCACCAGAAGTCGGCACACGAAGTTGCTGAGCAACAAGAGCCGCTTTGTCCTGTTAAAAATATGAAATCACTCTATATCATGCTAAATGTTAGGGCCAGATCACAATGACGTAGAATCGAACCGAAGTGACGCATCATGTATTTAAACTTTAAAGTATATATATATACTAGCGGCCCGCTCCGGCTTCCCATGGGTATAAAATATATATGAAGATTTCCTGCTATCTTTGGAATATCTAAATTCATATAGGTACTACATTATTAGTTTTTACATTGTTACATATTTCTTTTATTTTTACAATTAATATGTAACAGAATGTAACAGAATGTTACGCTCAAAAGAGTAAAATATAAGCATAGATTTTTCAGTTCAAACATCTATTTTGTTAAAAATGGCAGTATTATTAATTTTTGAAAAGCTGTCGGTATATTAGAAAACGATGATAGCATTCAACTGAATTTTCGAGATCTAAAATATTGTTTTAGCTAAATAATCGATAGGTTGAAAAATTTCAATGCTATGTCAAAAAACATTTTATTTTTAATTAAATTGACCGATTTTGATTAAATTAACGGTATTTGACGCAGTTTTTAAAGAGCAAAAGCTGATAATATTTTGAAGTCAATCGGTAAATTAACTTGAAAGTAATTTAAAAAATCTAAGTAAGTTTGCTAAAAACAACGTAATTTTAATATTTGAAAAGCTATTAGTTTTGAGAATTAGATTCGATTTTGATTTTTGAAACGGCATTTGACGTAGTTGTTTTAATATTTAAATATCGTAGAACACCTTAAAATTATTGGTTGAACAATTTCGAAGCTATATATAATTTTTTTTTGTCGATTACTCCCAAACGGATAAACCGATTTTGATGCAATTTATGTATTATAAGTAGTTTTTTGAGGAATAGAGCTGATTAGTTTTTGTACTCCATCGGTACATAAATCTGGAAGTTATATTAAAAATACTGTTTCATCAAAATTTTTTTTGTGTTTTTTCAAAATTTTTCAAAATCTCCTGGACCGAATCGATTCAAATTTTTAGGGAATCTAAGTTGAACGGAATCCAATCGAATGCCATCAAACGCGATTCGATCGGTCTAGCCGTTAAAAAGTTATGAGATGTTTACATACACACATACACACACACACACACACACACACACACACACACAGATAATCTGACGTCATCGTGAAAATAGTCGGAAAAGATTCCTAGGACCTCAAAACGTGAACATCTGGTGAAAACTCGATTTTCGGAAATCGGGGTAAAATAAATAACTTCCTTATATTCTACATACATAGTGAGAAGTTAAAAACTGGTATGCTAAATCACGTTTTTTACATTGATTGTTAAATAACAATTTTACAAAAATTATACGATATACCTGAAGATATTATCTAAGGAATGTGCTAACTTATTACATGATAGAATTTTATATAGTACATATAAAATTCCGAAAACACGCTAAAAAAATCTCTAAAACAAATAATTTGTTAATACGGTTTCTAATCATCCACATGATTTTTATATGGTGATATTTAGTTAAAAAAATGTACTAAATTTTGGTTTTCAGCTGAAGTCCTATATTTATTTATCCGAAAATTAACACGTTTTCCAGCGGTTTAACAGAACATACCGCGCGCGCGCCGCCGACCGGCCGGTAACTCCGCAACCGCTATGCCCCTGCATTTAAAATCTGTAATATCTTCGAAAATATTCATCTAAATTACATGCTGTAAACGGCCACATTGATCTATATTAAATCAACAATATATTTAAGGTATTTAATTGGATAAGGATTAGTGCTGTATTGCTTAAAATTGCTTCGAAAAATGCCATTATTTCTCGTAAAAAGTAAATGATAAAAAAATGCTATTGTGGGTTATCCATAAGAGACAGATATATACCATCGCGGAGTTTTCTGTAGACCTTTTCAAGGTGTACAAATACTTAGTACATTATTTTGATAAATCTCGTAGGGTTTAGCCTGCGTTTGCAATGTAAGCGGAAAAAAATATAATTATTTACGACATGACATCAGAAAACTCAAAAATTGCAGTATTTTTCCACAATATATTGAATGTTATTATACATATAAACCTTCCTCTTTAATCACTCTATCTAGTAAAAAAACCGCATCATAATCCGTTGCGTAGTTTTAAAGATTTAAGCATACATAGGGACATAGGGACAGACAGAGAAAGCGACTTTGTTTTATACTATGTAGTGATATTTTTATTTCCATTACGTGACAATTGAGATACAAATGAGAATGATGAGGGTTCATACAAAGTTTGCCAAGACTATTGCATGTTGATAGATGCTTGTCATATTATAAATACATTATTAATTTCTTGTGAAATATAAATTGATAATGGTCGAGTGGTTAGCGGCCCTGACTACGCAATTGACGGGGCTTGGGTTCGACGACGGGAACAAGCATTTGTGTGATGTTTGTATTTCCGGGTTTGTGTGTTTATTAAATATATTCTAGTATTAATATATATATTTTTATGTATCAGTATTGTTGACTAACACCCATCATAACACAAGATAATAATTTGCTTACTTTGGGTTAGATCAATAAGTGTAATTTGACCCATGAACATTATTATATTATTATAATACAATTTTTTTATGGATACTTTTACTAATAAACAGTTTTAAACGTTTTTTCCAGAAGTTACCTTATGTATGAAAGGTATTCCGGCTGATATAATAATCTACGATAAATTATCAGTGCCAAAGTGAAAAATTGTGATTCATTTGTTATTCTAAATAATTATAATACTATGAATTAAAAGAAAACAATTACATTATATTTTCAAGGCAAACATTTCTGGCAACACTGAATCACATTTCCGCTATGAGTGCGTCTGTTCGGCATAATCTGTATTGCGGTTGTTATATTTGTGTTCTTGACATTGCATACTGTTAATGTTAAAGTTCGCAAACATTACTTTTGTTCATTAGCTATTAGCTTTTCACATTATTTTTGTAAAATGTAATGGTAAAACATAACATTTGTCAGTTAACACTCAAGTGAGTCTAGTCTAGTCTTCAAACCAATGGCTCTGGAATGCTCAGTTGTTAAATCAAATCTGGTCATAATGGCTTAATCCGGTATATTTACATAAAAATACTTTATTGTATTTTAATGTACTAAGATCACACTTTAAGCTATATTTCATGGTGATTCATATAGTAAGTAAGTAGTATAGTAAGTTTCATATTGATACTAACTTGCATAGTCACTTGGGCATTCTCCTTGTGCATATTTCAGTATATAAATACAGTTGTCTAATATCAGTAAGAGAGAAAATGTATATTTTTCATTTAAATCAATTATTATAAGTACATGTCTTTTAATATTACCTGGCTATTTCCAACGACGACTACAGCACATCGTCCGGTGGTTAAGGTGGAAGAAGCAAAGTGCTGCAGAGATTCAGAGCTAATTTTGCCAATTTTCTTTGGTGATATGAATAAGGAGTTGCCAAGTCCACGTCTATATGCAGCCCTATGTAGCAGATCAACCGCACGGACCTTTAACATAATAATTCAGAAAATAATTATTGTAAAGTATCATCTATATATATATATATATATATATATATATATATATATATATATATATATATATATATATATATATATATATATAAACCTATAGTGTAGATAAATACATGACAATATTTTTTATGAAAATAATCATATATGACACCTTATGTTACTTTAAAATATATTTGCACCCTTGATAAGGATACTTTAAAATACATTCGTACCCTTGATAAGGTTATGAATGTGAATGTATGAATATATTTTAAAGTAACATTTCTTAGATATATAAAAATTAATAATGGCCAAAAACTTGTTGAAAACATCTTTTTTCTATACAGTGAGTATTAAAAACCCTGTCCGACCCAAAAGAGGCATATAAGTAGGTTGATGACAATAAAGAAAAAGTAAACAAATAATTCTATTTATAAAAATAAAAATATTACAGAATTTAAAAAATCCAATTAATATTATAAATATATTAATAAAATTAAAACCAAGTCAATGGCTCTGAGTAAGCATTGGGTGGCTACGTCATCAAAGGGATCAATCGCTCTTTGATGTTGGCGCATGTCTTCTTCCAGCATTTTTTGGTTAAAATTTTATGACTGTACTAATAATTGTATTATCTTCAATTTTTTTTATTGAAGACAATCTATTTTTATCTACAAAATATTAACAAATATGTATATGATTGTACTAATCTACCAAACAATAGCTTTAATGATCAGGCAGTTTTTGTTACACACTACATACATTTTATTTTTCTAGACTGATGTGACAAAATTTAATTTGATTTAATGTTTAAAAATATACAGATTTTACCTGTGGTGTAAGAGTAGCAAGGTCATATTTGAGACGTGGGGCATTGTCACTTAGCTCCCAAGGTCTAAACTCTTGTTCTGAGATAATGTTACTCAGATATTCAAGTGCCTCCTGCAAGTGATCCTGTGTAGCCTAAAAAAAAAAGATTGCCAATTTATAATAAATAAATCTAAATAAAATCTGATGTCTATGCAACATCGCTGTGTTGGTCCCGGCCTCCTTTGTAAAATAGGCCAACTGCCGTTCTGCCAGGCAGGTCGTAAAAGGCGACCGATTGGCTATCGAGTCACTACCATCGTAGCTACTAGGTGGTAGAGTTCTGCATTGTCTCGCCCGGGTCTGGTACCACCACCTTACCTATTCCTGCCGCAATAGCGTCAGTGCTTGTCGCTGTCGTGTTCCGGTTTGGAGGGTAAGGTAGCCGGTAAACTGATGCATGTGGCATTATACCTCTTCCACAAGATAGCAACGCACCATTAACATCTTTGGTGTCTATAGGCGATGGTTGACTCTTTCCATCAGGAGACCCATCTGCTTGTTTGCTATCTTATGACATAAAATAAAATAAATAAATAAAAATAAAATACATGACTTTTATTCACCCAATGGATTTACTGGTTTTTGTCATTCCGTATCCAAAAGGGGACATGCTTAACGCTATTAATGTGTCTCCACTCTCAGTCGGTTTGTAGCAGGTAGAGATTTTTTTGTATGAACGAAAAGTTTTGATGTTTGTAGCTCAATCACAAATTTGAACATACTGCTAAATTGATTTGGATGAAATTTGGTACACTTGTTCTAGAATAGCACATAGGATGCTTTTCATTCTTGAAAAATAAATTATTCCCATGGGATTCACCAAAAACTTTTACTGCAGCAGGGTGCAGCTAGTACACACTGTGATATTACAATATGTGTGTGTGTGTGTGTGTGTTTCTTGTGCTTATGTGCAAATTGAGCCAGAAATATAAAAAAAGAACTGGTCGACCAATTTTCATCTATTATTGAAATTATTCCAGAAAAAAAATAGTCCATGTCATTTAAAAAAAAAACAACATTAAAAATTTCACAATAAAATGTTGCAGATTTAAAAATGTTAATAAAATAAAAATGAAGTAAGATTAATTTGACCGTGAACAAGACTTTCTTACCTCCACGGTGTAATAGATGAATTCACGGTCACCAGATGCATTAAAGGTTGCACCAATCTGGGAGAGTTTACGAGAAATTATGTATGCACTAGCATTTTTTGTTGTAAGTCCAGCTGCAGATCGTAGTAAGTGAGACACTCCCAGTTCTGTCTGGGGTTCATAACGTGAGCCTGCTCTGAAAGGTAAATTAAGGCTTTTAATCATTTGGAAAGTTACTCATAAAGTCCTAGCTGTTTCAATGTTAGATCCAGAAGGACTTCGTTCTTTGATTAGTTGCATTGGTTGCAAAAGCGTCCCACCAGTATCTCCATACAAGAAGTCACATTTAAAAATGGTCTCTTTTCAACTGATTTCTCAAAACAAAGCCAAATTGATAACTAATCAATTTGGCTTTGTTTTTTTATGTTTGCTATTACTATCATTTCCAGAATCGGAACTGAATTTTTCATCAGAACTGATTTAGAAAATTCTTTTTTGATTGGGAGATGGGAAAGTGGGACCATACTTCCCGTATGGTCTCATTTTAATTTGGCGAAGATCTGATGTAGGGTTCCTAATGTACAGGAAATGGGAAGTCGGTTGTTGCAGTTTCATTAATCATATAATCAACGAAGGGTATTATTATATGTATTTAGGATAAAAGCTAGAAAAATACAATAACTTATTATGTTTGTGACAAGAAGTAATTAAGTTTAATAAATAAATTACATTAACAGGTAAGATTATTGTTCATCAGTTATAAAAATAGTAGATATAATTAAACAGACTTTTCACTATTATTATGTGTATACATATTTAGACTGTGGTGAGGTGCATCTAGGATATAATCATTGTAAGTGGCAGTTTCAGGTTTTTCTACCAGTACCTGTTGTATCCTAACTACCAAAGAACTGTCCAGATATCGAGCACAACAACCTATTATGGGTCTACCTACTTTTCATTGACTGTACCATCCACAAACTAGTGAAGACAAGCAGTTATTACATTGAATACATGCATTACATATTTTTGACAGGTCACAATTGTAATTGAACATGAATTATATCACCCCTTTATGAATGTTTGGTTCATGCCGCTCTAAATTAACAAAATACTCTTCCATATAATTCTGCCTGCTCTATTTGATAAACACCAGTAGTAATACTACACAGCACAATAGGTAAGGTAGGTGGCATCCGGTAAGGTAGGTAGACCTGGATAACAATGTGGAAAATTACCACCTAGAAGTCAAGTTGTTAATCTATACAAATAAAATAAAATTTGAGTGTCTGTTTGTAATATTAAAATAACTGCTTTTTACTATATACATATGGATGTATACACGGACTAGACATGTGTAACACTGCGCTGCGCTACACAATTGCGCTAACTCAATTCACTGAGCGGGTGTGTCAACTCACTTATTCAAAATGTGTTAGCGCACAGCGCAGCATAGTTATACCACAGACTACTTAAGAGACTATGCGCAGTAAACTCTCATTTAAGTGCACAATTATCATTAGTCATGACTCGTGTCGTGACTCACTCGTTGAGTTACCAATGGACAAACGCAATTTGTGCGCTGTACACTGTTTGCGTTATGAATCTGTAGCAGGGCGCTCAGTGCACGTTTCGCTCGCTGCTCACTTCCCTTTATCCGCAAGCTGCGTCAGATTTGTTGCGCCATGGCGCAATTTTGAGATAGCGCAATGAGCCCCCGCAGTAAACTGCGCTTGACTTACTGAGTTAACGCAAGGAATTTCGCTGTAAGAATATTTTTTTTTACAATTTTTGTCTGTCTGTTCCGGCCTTTTTCTGGGTGTGGGATCTAAAGAAAACCTAACTAACCTACTTTAATTGTGGCATAGTTATTTTTTTTTCTAGGTGGCGAGGGGCTTCGGGCCAACATTTAGTAAAATTATTATGGTAGTTTCAGGATTTCTGTATGATATTGTAGAACTTCAAATCGATTTTTGTTTATTATATTTCATAACATCTACAAACCCATTCCCCAAATTACAATTTATTATGTCTAGGAGTTTTTTTTTAAGTTAATTGGTCTGGTGAACTAAATAAATTGATAATATTAATTACATAAAAAGAAATCTGAGGTTTAACTTACTTAAAAGCCACTGTCACTCGAGTAATTGGGGATCCATTATCAACAGCAGCGACAAGTATTTTGTTAGACAAAACAGTTGAATGGACTTTACCATCCCTCATGCCCACTGCTGCTGATTGTGCATAGCCCCTTTTCTAAAATTATATGAAATAATTAAAAAACCAAATTACTTTACTCTGTCAAATAGTTTTACATAACAGGGTTTGACAATAAAGGACATCAAATATTTATTATCTAATAATTATGTATGTGAATATATTTACCGTAACATTTCGAATAAATGGGGTGATAATTGCTTTAGAAGACATTTTTACACCTTTTATTCTCCTAAAAATTACACAAAAATCTAAACCCGCAGTTAACTACCTACTCTGACATTCGCTAAAAGTGAAATGCACAGATTATTTGTGAAATGAAGCCAGAAACAGATTATAATTGGAAAAATATAAATGAGCAGAAACCACTGACATTATAATGCAGAAATTCAATTGTGCATAGAAAATGGGCGAGTTCGACCGAACTAAAATCTTAGTAAATTACTAGTTAAGGTTTTACTAGTTAGAATATAATATATAAAATTTTCTCATTTAATAGAAATTTCTACAATTAAAACAGACGAAGTTCTAATGATCCAGTTCAATTTTTGCAAGTAAGAACGGCAACGACAGGTAAACTAGTATGACTGTTGTTGTTAATTTATCTTATTACTTTGTAGAAAAAAGATGTACAGAAAAAAATGAAACTGACAGAAATTAAAATAATTTATTTTAACATTACAAAAAAAAAAGATCTAAAAACACATATCTACGAAAGAAATTAATTAATTACCTATCTTTATTACCCACGAAATAAGACGACTGACAAGGCAGCATGGTCTTTGGCCTGTCCTTTTGGGACGAAAGAAAAAAAATGAAACTGACAGTGGCAGAAAGATTTCTGCAAAGAAATTTAATTTCATACATTTGCTATGGCGGCAAATAACTAAAAATTATTTTGTAACGAATTTGTACAAAATTGATAAAATTATTACATTAAAATTTCCATAAAATCGTAGAAATTTATGTTGTGTGTATAAAGAATCAATCAGTATGCAAGGTATGTACAAAATAAACAATTGATGATGTTTTTCGGAACTTGACAAATTGTAAACAGAGTTTGTTGAATTCATTCCAGGTCAGTTATGTCCAGTTCTTTGAATATTTCTGATGAAAATCAGCCAAGCGCGGTCTTAAGAGTTGGCCTCAGCGATAACAATCAATTAAATGTTCTTAAATCAAAGGAAAACATACGTAAAACTATATGTAGTAAGACATTGAAGAGGAAGCTGAAAAAATATAAAGTAAGAAGAGATGGCAAAGAGGATCCTGATGTTATAAATGTCTCGAAGGCATTGATATCTTCTCTTAGAATTAAATCACCAAATTATCAAGAAATCTCTGTGTCACGTGTTAGTCAAGATAGCGAATCTACTCCTCGTAATTATTTGTTTAAAATGGTAAACCAAAAGAAATCATGTTCAAAATCTGATATAAAAGTAGTCAATAATGATAGTAATTCAATACCGATGCTAGATTCTACTGAATCAGTAACAATTGATCTAAAAAATTCTGATACAAAACAAATGAATGCTTTTAAATTAATGATGGATTCTAGAAACAAAAGTTTAGGCAGTAATTCTCCTGGAAAAGAAATGTGCAAAAACGAAAATGAGTTTAATGAAATTATTAAGAAAAGAGAACTGAAAGCTAAAAGAATTTTATCTTTAGAAAGAATGGCACAAGAGAAAGGTTCTGTGAAAAATAAAGAAATAGAAGAATTTAGAGAAGAATGTGTCAAATCCCAGATGCTCAAAAGAGCTGAAAGATTGAAATTAATGATAGAGGGTAGTCATTTTAAATCACAAGAAAAGATATGCAATAATGTCCCAAAAAAATGTTTTTCTGAAGACTTAAAAGATAATGATGTTAAACCTTGTCATAACAGCCGTGAAAAACAAAAGGGAACCTTAAAATTGTTTAATTTTCTAAGTGAGTCAGAGCCTTGTTTGACGAAAACAAAAAATATCAACAAAGTTACAGAAGAAGAAAGGGAGTTTTTAAATAAGTTATCACCATCAATTAAAAAAAAAGAAAATATGCTATCATATTTTAAAAAGTTGCCCAAAGAAGAACCGTTAGAGGATGAGGGTTGTAATTCTGTTATTAAAGTGAAATTCACACCAAAGGCAAAAATGAAAAGTAAACACTCAAAGATTATTATTAATTCTGAAGAGATGGGTCACATTTCCAACGATATTGGTATAATTAAAGCAAGGAAAAAACGTAAAAGAGATAGGAAAAAGAATGAAAAAAATGTTAATGAGGAAGATGAGAAAGAGAAAAGTGACGAAGAAAAAGTTGAGAAAGAGAAAAATGAGAAAGAAAAAGAAGAGAAAACTTCTTTTGTAGTAAATAACAATGAAAGGCCAAAACGAAATGCTAAGAAACCAGCGAAATATACAGATGACATTCTTTTTACAAGTTCCGATGAAGAGTTGCATATATTTACTCCTAAAAAGAAAAGAATTTTAAAATCTGAACCTATAATAAAAAAATATGACTCAACAAATTCAAAAGAGGTTGTTGCCAAAAAAAAGCAAATTGTTTATGCAGTTAATTCTAATGCGAAAGTCAAAAATAAATCTGTTGAAAAAGATGTTTGTCGTAAAAGTATTGCTAATAAGTTAGATAATAAAAGTCAAGAGCAAAGTAAGAACATTAAATTGGCACCTATTTTTGTAACAAAAGTACCCCAGAACTCATTGGAATTGGATGCAAAGCAAAAGTTTTTGCAAAGTGGTGTTCCGGATATATTAAAAGTTAAAAGTCAGCAATCCAATACTGCATTATTTACAAATACTTTTCATACAGTTGTACATATACAACAGCTTGAAAAAACACTTATTCTGTCAAAAGATTGGATTCCGTTTATTCAAGATGATAGTCATCCAAAGTTTGAAGAAAATAATGATTCAACTTTATTTGAAAAATTAATTGCTCAAGCACATTGTTATAATACAAATACAATGTATTCAAAGCCAAAGCCAGATAAATTATTAAAAATGTTGAAAAATGCATATCCAAAATTTCCAGTATATCGTACCTATCAGTTACTAAAATCAAAATGTCAAGGAGAAATAAAAGAAAGCAATACTCAAGAGTTAGACAATAGTATAGAAATTGCTAATAGTTTGATTGATACCAGTAATGAAAATCCAGAAAGATTAATTTGGAATGACAAATATAGAGCAACATCATCAAAGCAAATCATAGGTAATTTTGAAAGTGTAAAAGAATTAAAACGATGGCTTGAGTCTTGGACAGAAAACATCAGTAAAGACAAAAATAACCATAATTATGAGTCAGATTTATCAGATTTTTGCTTTTCTGATACTGATACAGATAGCAAAGACACATTCAGACATTCAAATAATATCCTTGTAATAACAGGTCCTGTAGGGACAGGTAAAACCTCTAGTGTTTATGCTGTCGCTTCAGAATTAGCAATAAAAGTTATAGAGGTAAATGCTAGCAGTAAACGAACTGGAAAAATAATGTTGCAGGATCTTCAAGAAGCAACACAATCTCATAAAGTCAACAGGGGATCAAGTAGAGTTGATAGTTCTCAGAAATCCCAAGAGGATACAATAACTATAAAAAAGAGAAAAAAGAATGGCAGGCCGAAGAAAACTTATGAAAGGAGTCATAGGAAAAGTAGTGAGAACAGACAAAAGTCTGAAAAAGTGGAAAAAGAGGTTATGAGCCAAGAGTTAGATAAATGTAGTCAAGAAATTTCTCGAACTGGCATGTCTTTAATTTTGATAGATGATGCAGATATTGTATTTGAACAAGATGATGGATTTTGTTCAGCAGTATCACAGCTCATACAGTGTTCTAAAAGACCTGTAATATTAATAACCTCATCATTAAAATGTCCTCATTTACAAAAGTTTTTAATGTGTGGGAAAATAATTCACATGCATCCTTTGTTGCCTCGAATGCTAGGAACTTGGTTGGATATTATGTGTATAGCAGACACTAGCTTTTGTTATCCGGGTTTGGGATCTAAAATATTAAATTACTACAATGGAGACATAAGGAAGACCATAAATTTCTTACAATATTTTATGACTTCAGACAAATATCTTTACCAGATTGAAGACCAAACACTTTCCCAAGTTGCCAATACATGTAAAGGAAATATTGATGATGAAAATTCAAGTACATCTTGGGCTGATTCAGAAGCTGTTGACAGTTATGATTGTGAAAAAAATATTGATGCAAATGCACTTAAATCATTCACAGATAATAATTTAGCACTATCACTGCCTAATGTTTCAACACATTTATTTAATGTTTGGTGGAACATGTCAGGTTATTTAGGAGATTTGACAAAAGCACTGGAATCTGAGTTGTTATTTAAAAAAGTAAATTATCCTAAGAGAATTGCAAAAACATTAGATTGCATTTCATTTATTGACGCCCTAAACATTAAGAAGGACAATTTACAGTTAGATTTAGCCTCTAATCCATGGCATACGCATGAAGTGGCAAGTGTGCTTGAAAATGAGAGTTTAGACTATTATAATAAGTGGGAGGATGTTATAAGTGACATATCAAATGAACTTATGATTAGAGCAATGTCTATTCATGGGCTTAGCAGTGTGAGCTCACCTACAATGTCTGAACAAAGGTTAGTCTATTATTTTTGGTATTTTTTGACTGGGTTTGCCACTCAAGCCTTCTTAGTAAGGCCATCCATAATTAATAAAAGAAGGCTTGAGTGCCTTCTTAGTATGGCCATCCATAATTTACATCACACATCAGGGGGAAAGGGGGACAATGAACACACATTATGGGGGGGAGGGGGGGAGAAGGGGTCATTGAAAAGTGACATTATGTGACAGGGAAGTCAGAAGCATTGTGATGTTATATATTAAAATCTAAAATATTTAATGGCAAAGTTGAAATGAAAACCAAAAATCTAAAAATATTACTGTAATAAGATAATATGTATTATGTTTATGCTCACTTGCTGTCCTACTGTTCCATATTATGTGCTGTTTTGATTTAATTACTTGAACTGGTTGACAATCGAGAAAAATTAAAATCAAATGGGGCCATCCATAAATAACGTCACATTAATTTCATGATTTTTTGACCCCGCCCCCGTCCTTGTCACAGCTGGTCACATTTGTGAGACCCCACCTACCTAGTGTGATGTCACATATTTCATAACTTTACATTGGAATCTTGTTCGATTATTTCTTAACTATATAGATGGCTTTTTAAATTTACTGATGTAATACTTAAGACATAAAATATTATATTTTGAAAAAAATGTGAGGTCACAAAATTTGGGACCTCTCCCTACCCATTGTCACACAATGTCACACTTCTTCGACCCTCTCCCTCCCCCTTAACTTGTGACGTAATTTTTGGATGGCCCCTTACTAGGTAAGGTGTGTTCGCACGTTTTCAACCGCATGATGTCACATCGGTGCGATGTATAAAAAAGTTTTATCACTTTACAATGAATCAATATTTCATCATTTACTAATTGATATATCTTTTATCTATTAGGCATCGAAATAAATTAATATTGTTATAATTTACTTGAAAAAACGGTACTACCAAATGTTGTTATAATTTATTTGAAAAAAAAGTGGTGACATGCTAACCAACTTTTACCGGTCTTTGTGGATATGTACTACAATTTATTTCTTACAACTAAATATCTAAACACAATAATTATAAGCTAAATGAACCTTTTATCAACCTTTTATAATAAAAAAACAGAGTAATTACACAAGACACACGGGTCAATTATTTTTGGTGCTAAAGTGAAATCATTTTACAGACTAAATAATCATACTATTTGAATATTTTGAATGCAAAAAGCGTAAGCCACACAACTTTTTCGTACTAAAGTAGTCTATATTAATAGTAATTGAAGATTCAAAATCAAATGGGATGCAGCCGGATCGGGCCTCTTGGATGTTGACCGAACTCCACAAGATATCGCGCGCGGCTCGATCGAGCCTCCTGGTTCTACAAAGGTTAAACATAAAATTGAGAAAAGTGTGATGTCACACCAGAGGGGAGTAGGGTTTAAGGAGTGTGAACATTTGTGACGGCAGAAGTCAAAAAATCATGAAATTTGTGTCATAATTAATGGATGACCCATATGCTTGCTTTCTTTTATATAAAGTTAACCTATGGCTATGAATTTCGGCTGTACAGAACTACCCTAAAAAAATTATTTAGGGCCATTAATAATATTATTATTGTTTTTTTACAGAGCTAGAAACAAGATTGTTGCCAGACACAAAATCTTAACATCACATCTATACCCTTCAACAATGTTAGACAAAAAAGCGCTTGCATTGGATTATTGGCCATTTTGTCGGACAATATGCAGATTAGAGAAAACAAAAACTGACATTAATTTAAAAAGAAATAATCGTTTCTGTCACTATATGAAGACAATTAATGTTTTATGTAAAAATGACTTTTTCGATAGCCTTAGTGAAAGTTTAAGCTAGCATAAGTTAAATAGGTTGAGTATATTAATAAATGAGCATTATTTACTAACAAGTAATTTTTTTGCTTGTATATTTTTAAATTAACTGTGCCCGTGGCTCTGTCTGTGTGGAAAAAATTCTAAAATAAAAGTAGCCTAAGTTACTCCTACTTTAAAAGATAGACAATACAGTACAGACTACCTTAAAAGATAGACAGTCTTGGTGTTTTACCCGCATAGTTTCCGTTCCCGCGGGATTTCAGGGACAAAAAACTATCCAATGTCCTTTCTCGGGTCTCAAACTAACTTTGTACCAAATTTCATTCAAATCGGTTCAGTGGTTTAGGTGTGAAGAACAGACAAAAGACAGAGTTGCTTTCGCATCTATAATATTAGAAGTATGGATTATTTCAAGAGTGGTTCAATGTGACCATGTAAAAATTTCAGAGTGTAACGTACTACGTACTAGATAGGTTATGTTAAGTAGAAGTCGTGTTCCATTTCTTTAATACGTGTTGCAGTGCCGAAATAATAATAAATTGTTCAACCATTAGTAAAAATTAACCAGTGCTGCAGGGTATATAATAATAAGAGTATAATATATACGCGACCAAAAAGGTCGTAACCGCCGTGAATTTAATGGCACTTTCGCGTTTCATTCAACGAGTTCTAACGTAGGTGCAGTCCCATGGTCTGCTCTTTAGTGAAACACAAGTAGTGTGGCGCATGCCTTTTCTAGTACGCTAGTGCATATAAATCTTTGAAAAACTCTTGGTTTACATTGTGTAAGCTAACTTCAGAGCCAATAGTACTTAAATATTTTTGTACCATCTACCAAAAAATGTTAAGGAATTTTCCATTTCCTTTGTAATTTATCTTTTGTTTTATCAAGTTTTTGAACATTTTCAACATCATGCAAGGTGAGCCTTGCTGCAATTGATGAATATAATGAAAAACATTTTTCAATGTTTCACATAGAAACAAGTTTGAGGAAAATCTATTTTTGATTTTCCTCAAACTTGTTTTTTTTTGTAGCATAGGCTTGTTTGCCATCTAACCTTATCTTTTTTATATTTTTATAGAATAGCAAACGAGCGAATGGCTCCTGAGGTAAAGGGCCACCACATGCATAAGTTTACTGGATAGCTTACCCTTTAAACTAGAATATCACAGATTATTTATGTATAAACTAGAATATGTCAATAACAAACATTGAAGTTACTGTGGCAGGAATTAGTAAATCAACCAAATACCAAAATACCAAACATCGGCGAGACGTTGTGGAACTCTGCCATTTTACCACGAAGTGATATATTTGGCCAAGCATTCATCTTGCCTTTGAATTTGAAGTATTCTTCAAACTGCCTAGCAGAATGGCAGGTGGTCGTTTCTTTAAAGGGGACCTGGATGAACACCACCTTTCTTATAAATAAAACATTATGTGTGCTACCAAAAAATGGCGTTTTTAAAGTATAATCAATCAGCTTTCTTGGCAACCTTGTGACTGGGATGTAAAGTTTTTATGTACAATGTACGTGTGTGTATGTTGCCTCAGATCCATAGCCTAGTAAATAAATAGTAAATGTATGCCTCTTTTCTTAAACATATATATTAATCTGTGTTCTTAAAAGCATTAGTTGTATAACGAGCAATCGAAACATTTGGTGACTTGTATAATACCGTAATAAATACACAAATTTAATCTATATTTTTAGAAAAATCTTGAAAATATTGCTCATTTATTTCATAATAGTTATTAAGATTTCATGTAGATAGTGTTAAATTAATTAAATATAATATTATTTTCACTATTGGTGTAATGTTTGCACAGCTTATGAATAAATAAAATATTATGAAAATGTTTGTTTATATTACAATATAAAAAATAATATTTGATTCATTTCAAATATTAAGTAGGTACTGCACTAAAAATATGTTATTATAATATCTGCTTAAAGTGGCAAATCCTTTGTTTAATCATTTTAGTTCTACCGAAATCTTATGAATTTCGTAAGCATGAATGTCAATGTGTTTTTTTGAAAGCCAAGTTTACAGATTGGTGCCACCAAATTTATAGTCTGTACTATAGGTGACAAGAAGTCGTTTCCTGACTAGTGGAGACCACTGGGTGTTATATGTAGTCCAATACTTTACAGCGCAATGTATTTGCTGCTCATTTATGCCCATAATTTAGCACTAGCATATTTTATAACTAAATTAATGTTACGTACTTCGGGCTCGTAATTGTAAGAAAACATCACTTAATTAAATTCGTGTATTTACGATACACACAATACACAAGACAACACAATGTTATACTAAAATACACTTTATATACTAGTCACTCACTCTACTATCACTGACTACACAATAAAACACCTCTCGCTTCGCACGGGTCACTTCAAGTATCGCTCTCGATCGCTTGATAAAAACTGCCGTGTATTTGTCAACATATCTCTATTTATAGCCAGAGTAAAGTTTTACCTGGATCCAGAAAAATCTAAATGTATCGGGAAACAATGAATCACTTCTTATCGTAAACATGTTATGAGTCATAAATCCTAGTACACGCTACTTTCAACCTTATGCCATATCCCACAAAGTCCGTTATGGCATAGCCCAGGTTAACTATTTGTTTGTCAACAGGAGTACAGTACCCGGCGATAAATATTGCACATCGACCTTTGGAAAGAGACAATCGGCTAATTTCGGCTTCGTAGAGCGTTATCTCTGTCGCACAAAATACAAACAGTCCGGTACCTATTAGGAGCTGTTAAAACAAGTATGATTTGCTTCTTTTGATATTTTTATTCTTTGTATAAAATACACTAATTTTTCTATAAGTGATGGCTTTAGGTTGGGGTAAAATAAAATAAAAAAACATTTTTACATTATGTTTACGTATTTAATTATTTTGGAACATTACAGCTTTAGTGTACATAATAAACACCATTATACCTATTGCTAAAATGAGATATTGCAATAAAAATAATAATAATTCTAATTCTCAATTACTTCCATTTCACTATCTGTGCTCTCAAAGAGGTCAATATCACTGTCACTATCAGCCGTATTTATTACTAATCTATCAGTGTAATTGTCTAAACTGTGTTGAATGCTTCTATATTCATTCTCACATTTGATTGCATGATCGCAAACCTTTTTCCACTCTTCAGCGCCGATCATGTTTACTTTTTCAGTCAATAATGTTTTTACTGTAGTTAAGTTCATACCCACATTTCTAGAGGCTACATAGCCTTTCAGTTGAGACCATATATTTTCAATTGGATTAAAATCCGGATGATATGGTGGCAATCGCAACACAGTGTGCCCATGTTCGGCAAGTATTTTGTCCACAGAAAACTCTGTATACCTCTCCTTGTGCTGACATATAATAGCGTAAATCTGGGTTTTTGTTAATTTTGGATCAACTGGAATTTCATGTCTGTTTAACCAGTTGATCATTTCCCGTTTAATGGTGTTTGAGTTGGGGGGTCTCTCAACATACTTGTTGTGATAGGGTGCGTTGTCGATAACTAGAACAGAATCACTGGGTATATTTGGGATTAATTGGTTAACCAGCCATTTCTCATAGTTATCGTTATTCATTTCATTGTGATAGTCACCTGTAGTGTCCGTGGATTTATACGTTAAAAAAGCACCGGGTACAAAGCCTTTTTCATTTCCCGCATGAACTATTATCAAACGTTGACCTTTTGAAATTGGCTTTTTTACTCCTTTTTTCTTATCGTCACTCCAAGATTTCCCTTTAGTGTGGGATGCATGTATATATGACTCATCCATGTAGACGATATTTTTTCCTGTTTCGCGAAATTTGCGTATTTTATCAAGGTATTCCATTCGTTTGAGACTAACGTCGTGCTTTTCCATTAGAATTTTTCGATTATCTTCCATTTTAGTGAACTGAAATCCCATGTCATGAAGTATTTTTCTCAATGTTTTTTCAGACCCATTGTAATTAATAGCTTCAGATAACTTAGCTTTTAATGATTTTATTGTTGGCAGTTCATTAAATCGTAAGTGAAAATCATACACCATTCTTCGAACAACATCGTAATCAAAATCGTCCATATCCAAACGAAATTGCTTTTTTGGTCTCCCTTTTTTTGGAGTGCTGAACTTAATTTCAGTCGAATGTGTTTCAGTACTGACTTCGTTTAATATATTGTTCAAAGTTCTTCTTGAAATTCCAGTGGCATTTGCAACTCGCTCTTGAATCTTCTTAAAATAACAACTTACATTTTCATCTACTTTTTTTTTAAATCTATCAGCTTCGCTTACAAAGTATTTATAAACATTGTAGATAATTTCACGTGACTGACCTCGTAAAGGTTTCCCTCTTTTTCCGAAAGATGCCATATTACAACTTTAAATTATTTAAATTTGTGGGTGTTATCAACTCTAAATATATATTTTTTTCGGGACGCGACTGCACTCTATCGTACTTGAACAACGACTGACTAAACGTCACATAGGTAGTGTGGGACAGAGATAACGCTTTACGAAGCCGAAATTATCCGATTGTCTCTTTCCAAAGTTCGATGTGCAATATTTATCGCCGGGTACTGTAGCTATCTCTTTCTTTTATTTCTAGATCTCTCCAGCGCATAATTCTACACGTTTCTAGATTATTCGTAACATTAACATGGTGAAGATATGTGATATGGAGAAAGGCCTGGTGCGACAAATACAGGATGGTTGTATTTAAGAATTATATCTTTGGTCCCAGTGATGTCAAAAAGGAAAATCCGTTTTTCGCATTCCTATATGGCGTCATGAAAGGAAGGCATTGCCTGACTTTTATATGTATATAATTTAATATTATATAAGTGGCTGTAGTAACATTTACACTCGCGCTGTTTTAAATCACTGTAATGTTGGCGTATGATCTATATTAGTAAAATGTCATTGTACGTTCCTGTTACTAAATGGTCCAAATACCTAGAATCGGCAAGGGAAGAACCGAGTTCGTTGCCTAGAATCGATTATCTGCCTCATCGTAAAAACACGGTAAGTGCATAACCAGTTAAAATATTAAGACATGCGTCCATCAAATCTTGTATCTATTATAAATTAAAAACATCAGAAGCCTATGTAATTTCGCTATCTTTTATTGGTTTAAGAGCCCACGACACAAAAACTAGTCCCATAAGACTACCGGATGTTATATACCTACATAGTTGATTTGTCGTTAATTGGAGAATACGAAATGGCTATGCTGCAATGCGAAAAACCGGGTGGCGCTATTAAAAAAAAGAAAAAAAATCGCTTTCTGGTACGATAAGACTACCAAATTTCGTTTGTTCCTCGATATAGGGGAGGTGTAGGACTATACAAAAATGCGGTGCTGTATGTCCCTATCCTGGCCCTTATCTGTGGCAGCAGCATTATAAGTGACGCCTCATACTTAGGTATCTGGTACCATTGGACTACCGAACGAATCCAAGCTCATCTGAAAGATCATCAATTTCTGTGTAAGAAAAACCACTGCTGCATCTTCGAAACAGTGGATGAGGTGGTTGCTGCAGCGATTGAAGGGCGCCCACTGCACAGCTGAAATCAGCGTTTCTACTCGTTTTTGTCAGCAATCGTCTGGTTTCTTTCGATTGGTACTGATTGAATACCCATGCCAGGGTCAGATACGAATAATTTTACTGATCGCTGGATATTTAGACGAATGAAATCTATCTAAAATATGACCGTCCATCCGTCAGTCCATCTGTTCGTCTGCAGCTTAGCTCAGAGATTCTTAGTACTAGAAAGCTGTAATTTGGCATTTATATCTATACATATTAGTCATGCCATCAAAAACAATAAAAAAAAATTAAAACATATTTTTAGGATATTAATACCGAGGGATATTCTATTATACGCTAATTACAATTACTGATTACGATTTCTACGCTAATTACTAATTACTCGGCTATCAACACGTGTTTTTTGCTTAATACTAAGCACCTGCATTAAACGCTCGCACTCGCGCTAATCAAAGTGTAATCGGGACCTAATTGTTCGAACTTTAATACTAAACCAAATTGGGGATTTTCCTAATAATTAGAGCCCATAGCGCGTAGAGCATAAAATAAACAGAGCATAAAATAAAATTTCATAAATCCTTGTTGCAGCAAAAAAGTCAGGCGTGTTGAGCCACACTCAATGTGGGGTTTCTTAGTTGTCCACAACAATAATGTGGACTAAGAGGAGGGCATTTTTGTTCTCGTTTCGTACTATGAACATTGAACCTATTTAAAGTCAATGATATATCCGCACTACAGTCTATAAAAAATTATCCAAATATATTTTATTAATTGGCCGACAATTATTACTTGTAAACTTGTAAAGCGTACTTAGCCTTACTTAATTACATCCTTTTAACTAAGTTAAAATATAATCTAATAAGCCGCCCCGTTGGTCGAGTGGTTATCCCTTACTACGCAATCGACGGCGCTCTGGTTCGATTCCCGACGGGGACAAGCATTTGTGTGATGAGCATAAATGTTTGTATTTCCGGGTTTGGGGGTTTATTAAATATATTCCAGTATTTATATATTATGTATTTCTATGTATTAGTATCGTTGACTAGCACCCATAACACAAGCAAATAATTTGCCCAACCCCAAAGTAATTGGGGTTAGATCAGTTAGTGTGATTTTTCCCCTGAATATTTATTATTTATTTATTTATTATATATCTTAATACCGCGAATTGTTTCACAAATCCACGAACAACCACCTGCTACAGCTGGCAGAGGTGGGGTGGAAGACACTCGAATCTAACAAAAGTAAGCATTTCAAAATGTAATATTTTCCAAAGGGATCCCATAATTGAAAAATCGTCGTGAAACCCCGCAATATTTTTAAGAACCCTATACAACGATACCTTACACTACGAGGTTTGCGAGAAAACTTTACTTGTAGAGGGTACCATAAAAATATATGTTTTAAGATTTTTTACCATTTTAATGGCATGACTAATATGTATAGATATAAATACCAAATTACAGCTGTCTAGTACTAAGAAGTAAAAATATCTTCACATCCGTATCTCCGAAGGGGTAGGCAGAGGTACAACAAGTGCACCCACGATTAGCCGAAGATACTTGGTCCCACAAATGTAATAGGTGGCAAGCCTATCGCCAACTGGGCACTTTGTAATCCCCGGCAACTTTCTGTTTAACAGAAAACTGAAAAAATATTTTTTTTCAAACTCAAACTCAAACTCAAACTCTTTTATTCTGTGGTAGTAGGTGAAGGAGTTAAATGTTAATATTATACATAATGTTAATAAGGACGCTACGACCTGCCGTTTTGGCGTACAGATAATTATAAAATAAAATTGAAATTTTAATTACATTATCATTTTAAAATTTGAATTAATTTAATTACTTACTAAAATAATAATATTTACTCAAATATAGGTACTGAGCATAAAGTCATAATATAATAATATTTTACATGTCATATACTAATTCTATAATAATATTAAAATTGTATGTCAAGTGTTTGTTTGCAGCGTTAATTTACCATTTGCAATTAAAATATTCATCAATAGTATAAAATGACTTATTACATAAAATAACTCTTAATTTTTTCTTAAAAAGCTGCAGGTCATTTATGTCTGAGATCCAGGCTGGTAGATGATTATAAATACGCTGCGTCATAAAGGCAACACTCTTACCGTAAAAAGCAGTTCTGTGTGTGGAATAAATAATCTGATTTCTATACCTACCATACCTACCATCATCCGGGAATCGAACATGGGACCTCATGTGGGCCTCATGTGGCCAACGCTAGACCACTAGACCACAGAGGCGATAAGTACTAAGAACTAAAAACCTCTGAACTAAGTTGCAGACGAACAGACGGATTGCCGGATGGACGGTCATATGAAACTATAAGGGTTTCTTGTTTTTTCAGAATCCTATAAAATAGTACATAAAATTAAAACAATCGAATGGAAATAACTTTCTAGTACTAAGAATCTCTGAGCTAAGCTGCGGACGAACGGACGGACAGACGCATGAACGGTCATATGAAACTATATGAGTTTCTTGTTGATTTCAGAACCCTATATATCCCTAAGCAGTACATAAAATTAAAACGACTCAATGAAAACGGTTGAAAAATCGAATAATATTACATTAAATATGCGATTTCAATCGTCTAAACATTCAGCGATCAGTAAAATTATTCGTATCTGGCCCTTTCTAGTACTAAGAATCTCTGAGCTAAGCTGCAGACGAACAGACGGACTGACGGATGGACGGTCATATTTTTAGATAGATTTCATTCGTCTAAATATTCAGCGATCAGTAAAATTATTCGTATCTGACCCTGGCATGGGTATTCAATCAGTACCAATCGAAAGAAACCAGACGATTGCTGACAAAAACGAGTAGAAACGCCAATTTCAGCTATGTAGTGGGCGACCTTCAGTCGCTGCAGCAACCACTTCATCCACTGTTTCGAAGATGCAGCAGTGGTTTTTCTTACACAGAAATTGATGATCTTTCAGATGAGCTTGGGTTCGTTCGGTAGTCCGATGGTACCAGATACCTAGGTATGAGGCGTCACTTATAATGCTGCTGCCACTGATAAGGGCCGGGATGGGGACATGCAGCGCCGCATTTTCGTATATTCCTACCCTCCCCTATATCGAGGATTAAAAGAAATTCGGTAGTCTTATCAATGATTCAATGAAAAAGAAATCAGTGAATACGTTAATCTGAAATTTATTTTTAACAATACCATTCTAAATTTTGAGAAGCTGTAACATTTAAACATTTGATTCGATTTTGACTATCGTACTAAAACATTGCAGAAGGTTCAAAATCGATTGGCTGAAAGTTGAAACATCTCGGAAGTTATGACAAAAAACGCTATGTGTGTGCGTGCTTGCGTGCGTGCATCGTAAGCGCACGCGCGTGTGTACGTGTGTATGTGTGCGTTTGTAAATATCTCTTACTTTTTAAACGTTTGACCTATCAAAACACGGCTTATATTTTATTATATATATTATAATTGATTGGTTTCCGCTCTTACTTAGATTTCCTAAAAACTTAAACCAACGTGGTTCAGGAGATTTTAAAAATTTTTGAAAAAAGCTACAACTTTTTTTGGTGAAGCAGTAATTTTTTTAATATAACTTCAAGATTAATATACCGATTAAGTATAAAATCTAATCAGCTCTTATCATCAAAAAACTGCGTCCAATGTATAAATTGCATCAAAATCGGTTTATCAATTCGGGAGTAATCGTTGACGAAAAATTGTGTAAAAAGTGTTGTTTGACATAGCTTCGAAATTTTGTAACCAATCATTTTTCGATCTTATACAATATTTTATAGTACTTAAAAAATGACGACAAATGCAGTTTCAAAAATCAAAATTACATCAAATTTTCGAACTTTACAGCTTTTTAAATATTAATATTTTGTTTTTTACAGAAAACTTACATAATGTTTTTAAAATAACTTTCAAGATATAATATTAATATTTCAAGATATACACCGATTGATTTAAAAATTTAATCAGCTTTTTTCTCTAAAAAACTCAGTCAATTTTCGTAAATTGGATCAAAATTGCGTGGTTTATTATTATATTTTTTTATATCATAAGATAGCAAACAAGCAGATGGGTCTCCTGATGGAAAGAGTTAACCATCGCCTATAGGCACCAAAGATGTTAATGGTGCGTTGCTATATTGTGGCGAGGTCTATTGCCACATGCATAAGTTTACCGGCTAACTTACCCTCCAAACCGGAACACGACAGTGACTAGCGCTGACGCTATTGCGGCAGGAATAGGTAAGTCGGTGGTACCAGAACCGGGCGAGACAATGCAGAACTCTACCACCTAGTAGTCACGATGATAGTGACTCGTTTAGTCAATCGGTCGCCTTTTACAAACTGCCTGGCAGCACGGCAATTGGTCTATTCTTCAAAGGACCAACACGGGGAAGAGTGTTTTGTATTTCTTAAAAAATGTCTTTAATTCATTGCAGTAAATGCTTATATTACACACATTTTGTATTACGTGTTATTAAATTAACAAAAGTGTACTAAATGCTATAATTGTTTTCGACAACCATTTTACAGATAAGCAACAAGGGAAGGAGGAGAAGGAACCTAAAAATTCACAGCAACGGCCCAATCGTTACGGTTGTAAAAATTTAAAATAAACAAGCTGTGCCCATGACTTCGTTCGCGTGGAGAAATTTCTATTTATTAAAGAAATTAAAAATTAGCCTTCTTCTATTCCTT
Source organism: Apodemia mormo (assembly GCA_036924255.1). Classification (NCBI taxonomy): domain Eukaryota; kingdom Metazoa; phylum Arthropoda; class Insecta; order Lepidoptera; family Riodinidae; genus Apodemia; species Apodemia mormo. Next base: position 19,097,280 of record JAUPFN010000015.1, on the reverse strand, counting down.
ATTCTTCTTATAATTCCTTATTCTTCTTATTTTAATAAATAATTCATCAACATATTTCAACAAATCTGAAACATAAGTTTTTATGTGTGCCTATCGATAACACTGCACAATACTACGTTAACTTGTAATGTAAAGAGGATTTACTTCGAATTAAAAAGAATATGTTGACACGACTAAATTTGATAGCAACGAAGATGAATACATAATCTTGGTGACAGTATTTAATTTTATAACTCTTTAAATTGGCAATACCAAGGAACTTATATACGATAACTGGAATTACTACGAAGCAATATTTGAAAAATAAAAATGTACTTTATTCCGTAACAAATAAAGTTGACATTTATTTCTTACTTAACAGAGGGGAAAAACGTTCTGAGCAAGACAACGACAAGAGTGGATGTTATCCCGTTCTTGCAATTGCCAGTGTAAATAAAACTATCTAAATGGTAGATTTTTATATATTCGGTAATCGTTAAATCCTTTTTATTCATACACGTCGATAAATAAATTAGCATTAAATGTATTATAATTAACATAGTGAGTTCTAAAATGTGCTTATTTTAATTATTACGTAATTACTTATGCAATTATAAACTGTTTCTCAAATTAGTAGAATTACTTAGTAGTAATTTGAAAACTACGCATGGCCACACTTATATATGGCGATTGGCGCTTTATTTAGTAGAAAGAGACACACTCCACTCATGTCGTGGTACTCTTCGGAACGATTTTGAAGCGCGTGTAAGCATTCCGGGTAGAATGTAACTTCCTTGGGTAATACTAACAGAGTTTGACATTTTAGCTATATGAAAACTTACGGCACGACAGTTTTCGAGTAGAAATAATAGCATATTTTGTCTTATTCGCACTTACACGGTACGTACAGTCAAAATTGAATCAGATATAGCGACTCAGATCTTATTTTTTATATTCCATCCATGTATATAATTCATCCGAGCAAAATACCTACATGCCCTTACACATTTATACACACCTTTCTTATAAATAAATATTTTTGCAATTTTATTTTATTTTTATTTAATTTTAATTTTATTACAGTGGTAGAATAACTATAATATTACCAAAATATATCATGAGTTATTTTTAGATTTATCACAAGATATAGGCGTGATGTTAATTAAAGCGAAGTATATCTACATTTGTTTTCAAGAACACATTAAAGTGTCAATCAACGCTAAATCTGGCGACATTCTGACCTCTGCAGCACAAATATCATTAAAAATAAAGCGAAAATGGGTGTTCTGACTGAAATTAGTTATATAAAGCAAGCCGTATTACAGACAATACTAATAAACTTTTCAGACTAGTATTTATTTATTTATTTAATACTTTATTGTACCTACACATAGAGGCAAAACTAAATTTTATTTCTTGAAAACTCCACAAAAGGCGAGCTTATCTCTGTAAGAGTTTTCTTCCAGCAAACCCAAAACAGTGAGAAAGTATGAAAGAAATGTAGAATACACGTGTACAGATTATTAATTTAGAAAATATCTAGGTATAAGTACATATAATAACCTCGTAGGAAAGTCAAAACTGTACATTGAATATTTTTTTAAAAGAATACTTGGGGCGTGATCTACAATCGATATAGAAGCCAAAAATATATTTTTTAGAATTTTTGTCTGTTTGTCTGTTTATCTGTTTGTCTGTATGTATGTCCGGGGTAAACTCAAAAAGTACTGCATGGATTTATTTCAAATTTTGCATGAATATTACTAACGGGTCGGGTCAACATAAAAGCTATATATTATATCACGCTATCACCTACGGGGGAGGAGCTGTGCGGGGTAAACTAAATCCGCGCGGACGAAGTTGCGGGCAACAGCTAGTATACAATAGGTATATATACCTACTGTATACTAGCTTTGCCCGCAATAGAAAATAAGTTTTTTATTATAATAAAAAAAACTTATTTTCTGTTACTTAATCCTAAGACCGATAAATAAAATTCTTTTAAAGATTTCTTAAAGGTGACTAATGATTTGCTGCCCCATATATGTAAAGGAAGTGAGTTCCAAAGTTTCACAGAGTTGAAAGTGAAAGAATTACTGTAGATTAAAGAAGAGTTCGTAGGATATTGTAAAAGTCCACGCTATTGAGAGCTAAAATTTGAGTCGAAGTTATATAGAAAGTTAAAGCGTTCACGAAGATAGCTAGGAAAGTTGAAGTAGAAGTAGTAGCTAGAAGTAGTAGCAAGTTAAAGGGAGCACATTCAGGAATTGGCAATTCAGAAATACATGGGGCACACTAAAAGTTTTGCACTTCTAGCTAATCGGAACTATTTGAATTTCGAATGTTATATTTTAAAAACGTTGCAACTTTCTTAGTAATAAAAAAAAAACAATTGGCGGAAAATGATTTGTCAATTGTTTTTTAATCACACATCAAAGTTCTACGTACACAACGAAAGTGGAATTAAGTCGAAAAGATTTTAGACCGATGATTTTTTATGATTTTAAAAGTTCTCTTTCTCAAAATGCTTTTGGGAGAGAAGCACCTTGTTTGTGCACCGCGAGGCGATGGTTTGCTGAATTTGAGAGAGGTCGAATTTCTTTACATGACGAATTTCGTGAAGGGCGGCCTTCAACTGCCGTCAACGAAAATAATGTGTTTACTGTTAAGCGGTTAATTGAAGAAAACCCCCGGATTACCTATGAGACAATTCCAGGGCTATTGGGGATTGGCATGTACCATATTCAGAAAATTTTACACGAAGAATTGAAAGGTCGGAAACTTTGTTGTCGTTGGATCCCTCATGAACTGACAGCGGAGCAGAAGCGGGTTCGCGTGTAATGGTGTTCACAGATGCTACTAAAGTACGACCACGGACATTCTAATGCTGTTTATGATATTGTCACAGCAGACGAAACGTGGATTTATTGTTTTGAACCCGAAAAAAACAGCAATCTTGTGAATGGGTGTTTGAAAATGAGCACAGGCCAACAAAAGTGAGACAGGCGAGAAACTTTGGTAAAAAATGGTCGCGTTTTTTTTCTCAGCTACGGGTCCCATCTGTACAATTCCACTTGAAGATCAAAAGAGTGTTAATGCGGAGTGGTATTTTACCATTTGTTTACCCAGGGTGTTAGAAAAAGTTCGAGAAAAACGACCTAAAAGCCGCATTCTCCTACACCATGATAACGCTTTTTCACACACGGCCAACAAAACAAAGTCATTTTTAGCTTCCAAAAAAGTACATGTCGTCACTCATGCTGCGCATAGCCCCGACCTAGCACCCTGTGATTTCTGTATTTTCCCCAAAATCAAAGATTTGATGAGAGGTTTTACTTTTACCAACTCCGAAGAGGCAGTAATAGCGTTCAATCAGCACGTAGAAAACATACCTTCAGATCTGTGGTCCTCCTGTTTTAAAAAACGGTTGGATCGCATGAAAAAATGTTTAAAATAATAATAATAATAATAATAATAATTTTAAATAAATGTAAAGGAGATTAATTTGAAAAGCAATAAACATAATATTTTGGTTATAACATGTTGCTTTCTTAAGTTACGCAAAACTTATAATGTGACCTACGTATATGTTAAAGTTTCCGCTTTTATTAAAGGATCAAGGATAAAAGGAGATGTAGAAAATTGTAAATTCAGAATATTGAGATCTACATTTGAACCGCCAATGTTCGTCGTCTTACCCCAATAGTCCAACCCAGCCTAACCCCAATAGTCTTGAGAAACTGCCAGACTTTACCGGGATCTGTCGACTCTATGGTATTATGTATATAGCAACGCTTATCATCACGACACAATCGCGTGCAAAGATTTTCAAAAATTGGGCCAAATCAGCAACTTTCTTATCTACGTACGTAGTGGGAAGTTAAAAATTGGCATACTAATTTTTCACAATGTCAGCGAATTGGATGTCTTCTTCTTCTTCTTTAACATGAGCGGGTCTCTGCAACTCGACGACTCAGCGCCTTTTTTGCGTGTGAATTAGGGGATGGCCTATTCTTGCTAACCCAACTCCTCCAGAAAGCCCAGCAACCCTTTGGTATGGGAGAAAGCTTCAGGGTAGTTCACCACGCCCTCGCACTCGACGATCACACGGGCGGACGTTTCTTCAGTCTTCGTGCAGGCTTTGCATAGAGATTAGAGGACTGTCTGTAACACCCTATTTAAACATGTGTTTGTTGAAGGGACCGTGTCTTGTAATAGCGCCTAGCCTGATAACGCGGAGCTGTCTTTTGTTAAGTTTTATTAGGCTGTGTGATAGCTGCGGGCTTACCTTATCGATTACCTTTTTCGTTTGCTCGCAGTCGACACGCTCGGCAAAGTATTTATTGTGCATTTGAATTGACGTTTGAGTTGACGTTGACGCAGTCTTGTATACATACAGCTAACTCGCCGGTAGGGGAGCAGCAGGTTCTGGTCCTGCGAATTGGATGTCAAAAAAAATCTATATCTTGGTGCATATCGAAGAAAGTGCGCCCGTACCTTCTCTTTCCACGTATTGAACGATTTGCCCTCAAACATATAGATATAGGGATAAGAAAAGTATACAGTGACTTGACTTTATTCCTATTTCCTAGTAGGGTAAATCTGTGCGTCGTCTTTAGGAGAGGTGAAATTTCTATAATGTGACCAAAACATGGATGGAAGGTACACCGCTGATGTTGAAAGAAGAGTGTGTGCAGGGAACAGAGTGAATGGAGCGTTAGGGAGATTACTTATAGCAAAATTTTAAGTCAGGGTGCCCGTCTAGCCCTGCATAATCATGTGCTTATCCCAACGCTATTGTATGGAAGTGAGAGTTGGGTATAGCAGAAAGGGCATGAAAGTAGAATCAAAGCGGTCGAGATGAGGTCGCTAAGAAAAATATGTGGTGTGACCACCGACCACACAGCCTATAGACGGCTAATGTTTGATTTTCCGTATTGAATGCATTCTGGCAACTAGCTGAGTTAAGACGAAGTGGGGTTGCAACGCCGTAATTGGCTAACTCCAGGCCACAGTGAAAGATAGTAATGTACAGAGCATCTGATTGGTCGACACTGATTACCCAATTACTACTCATTGGCGCGTGCACATTTACATCGGAACTAAAAGTCAGATGTGTTGACACAAGTCATTCGCCTATTATTAGGTGTCTGTGGGCTGTGTGGTCGGTGGGTGTGACACTCGCGGACCGAGTTCGTAATGTCGAAGTGAGAGACAGGTTCGGTTTGAAAGAAAGTGTCGGTGTAAAGGTGAGAAAGGGCATGCTCCGTTGGTTCGAACATGTAGAAAGAATGGCAGATAAAAGGTTAACAAAACAGATATACAATGCGAATGTGGAAGGATGTAGGTACTGGAGAAGACCAAGACTGACATACCACGATCAGATTGATCGAGTATTGTCCGAAGGTGGTGTCAAGAGTCTTCGCAACCGGCGTGTGTGTATGAAGAGAGTGATGAATGTAGAGGAAGCGAGACAAGCCTGCAAGGACCGTGATGTATAGCACTCGATTCTCTCTGCCTACCCCGTAAGGGATCTGGCGTGAAGATATGTAAAATTTCTATGCTTTTGGGGTGACATCGAATTTTCGCTAAAGCCTCTCCTTTCTTTTCAAAGTTTAGGGTGACTCTGAGCTTCAAGAGGGTCTTTGTGCACTGCACTACCTGGCCCTACGATAGCTACGCCACTGACTGTCTGGTATTTGAAGTTATTAGGTTTTTTTTCATTATCACGAAAATATATGCCTTCACTTCCCTCTGTAAGTACACACACACACACATATATATATATATATATATATATATATATATATATATATATATATATATATATATATATATATATATATCGATTATTACATTACAAATCGATAGTAACTTGACGTGGAAACCACATATAGAACTGTTATGTGCGAAAGTAAATAGATTTTCTTATGCATTTAGACTGCTTTTAAAAGTTGTTGGTCGAACAGGGGTTCTTACAGCCTACTATGGCTATGTAGCATCTATATTGCTATGTAGCATCTATTATAAGCTGTAAGCCTTACTTTATAAATAATGGAATACAGTCCATGTATATTTACGAGTCCGCATTATTTGTAAAACTGAATAAAGACTTGTATGAATATCGGACAGGAAGATATATAAATAATTGCAAAATACAATTAATAACGCATAGAACAGCATTCTTTGGAAAAAATATGATCAACATGTCACAAAGATTTTTTAACAAACTACCTTCTTCAATTCGTAACATCGATGAAGTGGTAAAGTTTAAGAGACAATTGCACAATATGTTAAAAACAAAGTCATATTATGAACTTAACGATTATTTTAGTGATTCCACATTATTATAGACATAGGATAGACATAAATTAGATGTATTTTTTTGAACATTTTAGACATTGTATACTTTTTGACATATTTGAACATTTTATGCCATTCCAAAATAGGTATATTGACAAAGATATGAAAGAAATCTGCATTTAGTCATTTGCTATTATATTAACTTAATTATTTTCAACACAATTTTAATACATTTAGTATTCAATTTAATGACATAATGAATGAATATTAATAAATTAAAAATATATGTATAATTAATTGTCAAATAAAGCTAAAATTATATAAAACGCCTATAATAATTATAATAAATTGTAATACATAAAATAGTGAAATTATGTTAATATTTAAATAATGTAGTCTATATTCTGGAATCTGTACGCCAAAAGGCAGATAGTGGAGATCAATTATATATAAAACCAACTTTGTATTTACCCCTATCACAGAAATAAAATTATTATATATATATATATATATATATATATATATATATATATATATATATATATATATATATATATATATATATATATATATATATAAGGTTGCTACCTACTTTTAAAAAGTACGAGTAAGCGGATTCGTTAAACATTAGAAATTCTACGATGTAGGGTCAGGTAAATGACCGCTTATCTTAAGTTTTTAGCGCAATTGGCAATAATTGTTTTAATCATTTATTTTATAATTAATTAGCAAGCACTCTTTTAACTTATAATTAAATGTCGACAGTTTCTAAAAACACTGAGATAATAGTTAAAACGTAGTATAAATATAGGTGATAAATGATATTCTATCACGTGTTTGTCCTCATGTCCAAGTTACCAGATGGCAGAGTTTTCAACTCTCGTCCGAATTTGACACCACCGTCTTACTTTTTGCGGTGGGAATTGCGTTAGTGCTTAACGCTGTCTTGTTCTTGTTTGGATTGTAAGATGACTGGTAACATTATGTATGATGTGTATTCTCGACCGACGTAAAACGGAGAAGGTTCTCAATTCGACGCGTATACATTTTTTGTGTTAGATCACGTATAGCTTTTTACATAGTAGGTCGATTTTGATAATTCTTTTTTTATTGGAATATACACCAAAAGAAATCAAATGGGGCCACCATTTGATTTTTTAATTCAAACCATACGACATGTTTTTAAATTCGAAACATACGGGTATGTTTTTAAATTCGTACCATACGGTTTTTTTTAAAATTCGAACCAAAGGATGATTGATTGTTCACTCGCTGATTTGATGTAGGTATCACCTCGCATAACTTTTCGTCGGTGTTTAATTTTTTGTTCAAAAAATATTATATTACTACCATTCGGATAGCTAAGTACCATTATATATAACATTATGTTGTTTGTTGTGTAGTATGTGATGTTCTTAATGGCGCAGCTACATAATATATCGGGCTACGGCGAAGGTTTGTGTTATCGCGATGTTGCGAACTGCTTCGCGATGGGGCTAGAGCCGTCACTGCAGTGGGCATCAATCTGCGGTCCGCACTTGATATTTGTGCGACTCACGACAAAGAAACTATAATATAATTAGGATAAACAATAATAATAACTAGCATAAAGCAGAGCTTTGTAAGGGCTCGCTAAGTTATATTATTCTTAGGAAAGTATTTTTATGCGAATTACATCTTTTAATGTATCGTGGACTTTATTTATTATATTCGCATCAAAGGCGTCGTCGTTATTCGTCATCGTCTATCTTGGGAGGCGCAGAAATATAAAAACAAAATAAAAAATAAAATATTTCTAAGATAAATTTTTTAGTACTTATATATAAGAAAAATTCTTTTCTTATACATAATTTATTGTTTTTAAATTCTTTAAAATTTTCTTGATTTATTAAAAACGTGATTTCTATAATTATCAATGTTATCTACAGAGAACAAGTATAAAGGTTATCTACATATTTTACACCATTTTTCTGGTCTACCTATAATATAGTACCTACCTATAATATGTAGCAACTCAAGATCTATCTCGCGCCACCACTTCGCTCTTGAAGTCTAACATTGATAGAAATCAATTCTTATTTATGGTAACTTTCTTGTAAAAGAGTTTTCTAGGAAAAATGAGTTTTAAAAATAAAAGTTGAACTTGTAAACAAAATTTAATTTAATTAACCTTCAAAATTTTTGGAATTAATATTGGACTTACCGTAGGCACGAAGAATTGGCGGTAGAAACTCAGCGAATAAATTTTTCGAATTTTTCCTTCAGAGAAACTCCCGATCGACTCGATCGACCGTTCGATTCCCGAGTCAGGCAAATCAAAAATGTGTTTTTTTAGTTTGCTGATAAAAACAACGTTGCCCAGGATTGGAAAAGTACCCAGTTGGTGATAGACTGGTCACCTATCACTGTCTGTAATCTGTAAATGGTTGACCATGCAAGTCATCCCTGAAACTTCTCGCTAAATTAACGTATTTTAAGCTCAAATTGTAAAAACTATAAGCATAGGTCTATAGGTCTATTTTGATAAAAATGGCAGTATATTGATTTTTGAAAAGCTGTATATTTTGTAAACGATGATCGATTTTGATCTTTTAAATGGCATTCAACTCAATTTAAATATTGCTTTAGCTAAAAAATCGGTAGGTTCAAAAATTTCAAAGCAATGTCAAAAAAAGTTTTTTTAAAAAATTTTCGTCTTTGATACATCGCAAACAAGTTGACCGATTTTTATCCAATTAACGGTACATGGCGCAGTTTTTAAAGGAGAAAAGATGATAAGATTTTGAAGTCAATCGGTACATTAGTCTGAAAGTTATTTCAAAAATATTAAGTAACTTTGCTAAAGAAAACGTAATTTTAATATTTGAAAAGCTGTAACTTTTGAAAATAAGATTCGGTTTTGATTTTTAAAAGGGCATTCGACGTAATTTTTTTAGTATTAAAATACCGTAGAATACAAAAATGATTGGTTGAAATATTTCGAAGTTATGTCGAAAAAACACTTTTTTCAAAATTTTCGTTAACGATTACTTCCAAACTAATAAACTAATTTTGAGGTAATTTATGCATTAGACGTAATTTTTTGAGGAATTGAGCTGATTAGTTTTTGTACTCAATCATACCGATTTTCTGGAATTCATACCGATTAATCTGGAAGTTATTTAAAAAAATTCTGTTTCGCCACATTTTTTTATTTGGGTTTTTTCAAAATTTATCAGTGTCTCTTGGGCTCATTTGGTTAAAATTTTCAGGAATTATAAGTTGAGTGGAATCCAATCGAATGCCATTAACGTCCAGGCGTTCAAAACTCATGAGTTGTTGACACACACACATACATACAAACTGACGTCATCGCAAAAATAGTCGAAAATGGTTCCTAAGACCACAAAACGTGGACATATGGTAAAAACTCCATTTTTGAAAAGCGGAGCAAAATCAGTAACCTCCCTATCTACATACGTAGTGGGAAGTTAAAAATACAAGTGTTTTAATAGATTAATATTGTATTAAAATGGAGTGAATGAAAATGAATTAAATGAAATAAAACTACCACGCCAAAGCCTAAACCTAAAAGTGCGATATTTTTTCAGTAAAACTTAAGGGCACAGATCGTTGCCTAGTGTAGCTTTGTGGCATTTTAACTCGTTAGTTTTATAATAGATGGCGTTAGCAGTAATAAAATTCTAATACAAAATGTATCTTCTATTTTTTTTAATGTTTATGAAATAGCATTTTGATGGTAGATAACATATCTAGACATGAATTTAAACCACCACGTCAAAGCTCAAACCTAAAAGTGCGATACTTTTTCAGTAAAATGTACCACAAAAGTGCATAGAAAGCCGCCTAGTGTAGTAATAACAAGTTAGAATTTATCCGTGTACATACGTTTAGGTAATTTCATGTATAACACGTATTTTGATATTGACCTAGTGTATCGACGTAATATGTTGTTTTATTTTGTTCCATGGTAGAAAATAAATAACATACGACGATATGACCTTCATGTTTATGAAGCTGTATCATAAGTGAAAAAATCTTTAAAATAATCTATTCCTAACACAAATATTCATAAAAATGACATACACACATAAAACACTTACGCACATGTATATACTAGCACACATACGTACACATACATATACCCTCACATACACACACATACACGCACACGCACACACACACACACACACATACACACACACACAGACAAAAATTCTAAAAACTATATTTTTGGCTTCGATATCGATTATAGGTCACGCCCCAAGTATTTTTTAAAAAAAATATTCAATGTACAGTTTTGACTTTCCTACGATTTTATTATGTGTATAGATTATATAAATACTAGCTTCAGCATGTAGCCCGCTGCATCATAACAGTTTTTGGCGAATCCTGCGGGAACACCTAATTTTTTAGGGATAAAAAGTAGCCTATGTGCTATTCCAGGTCACCATTTACCTGCCTGTCAAATTTAATCCAAATCCGTTCAGTAATTTTTGCGTGATTGAGTAACAAACATCCATATATCCATCCAAACTTTCGCATTGATAATATTAATATAGATTATGTGTATCTAACGATCAGTACAATCGAGGGAATCGATCACAAAGCAAAGAAGAATTTCGCTGTTCGCAACGTTGAACAAAGCGACAGGTGACTCAATTGTTTAAAGCGTGCCGGCAAGGTAAGGCCGCTGGTTCAAGAAGAAGGAAAGAGGGAGGAGAGTCCTCACTCGTTTTAGGACTTCTGTTGCTCTGAGTACGTTCTGTTAGTTCTGCCTGGTAAACGCTGTAGAATTCAGAGAGTCGGTATGCCGAATATCCGTCTATATAAATAATATCGGTATGCCGAATTTCGCACTTACTTAGGGGTATTATCTATATATATAATAAAATCGTAGGAAAG